>VVHJ01055415.1:0-12714 GCA_015107715.1 Tylochromis polylepis
GATCCCGCTCGCCCCCCTGTGGGCGGTCTATCCTTCAACCTCGGGTCCTCTACCAGAGGCCTGGGAGCTTGAGGGTTCTGTGCAGCAGCAGCTGGACAGCGTAGTGGTAATGCTACACACCTCTGGAGTGAGAATCGCAAGTTTGATTCCTACCTGGGGGCGTCTGTATCCAGTAATGGTCCTATGCTAGACCCCCCATACTAACCAAGCCTACTGCAGACATGACAGAGAGAAATATGTATACATTTATATTTATGTGCTAATCCAAAGCAGAAGTGTCTTATACCTGGAAAAGTCTTTTCATTTGCAGGAGTGTTTCACATGTTTCACATATCTATATATATGATCTAAGCTTGGAACACACTGAAACAGTTTGTTTTGCATTGTTTACAGATCAGTATAGCCTACCAGATCTTAGCAGATCTTTCAAAGACCTTTTATAAACATGTTTTATCCTCTTTGTTTAGTCTGTACAAAAACTAGAAGTAGTGGGAAACATCACAGTGACAGCAAGACCCCAGGAAGTTATTGCAATCAGCCAAGATATAGTGCCACTCAAACTCCAAATGTGGAATTGCACAATTACACATTTCATTTAGTTTAATTACACAATAACGTAACAGGTGAGCATACTAGTTGTGCATTAGAGGTTCTGGTAGATGATTATTTTAAACCTGGACAGGGCCAAGCAATTCCATTTGTGTGTTTTTGTCAAACTAACTTTCTTCTGTGTTCAGATATGAGTGCTGTTTGTTTTTTCATAAATATGTTTATTCCCAGAAAAGTAGCCTGTTAATTTTTTCCCCGCTACATGCTTTAATTACTTCTTGGACCTGGCTGTTGAATTTAGTGATTGGTGGAAAAAAAAGATATGGCCTGGTCAGCATGTGAAGCTTTCAAATTTACTTTGCATGTGCAAAAGAAACACATACTTAACTGAGCGTTCATCTTTACTCCTTGGTTGGTGCCTTTCAGTAAACAACACTTACTTGTTAAGACCAAAGAGACAATTAGATTTTACAACAGCCTGGCACTTTGCTATAGTGGCTGACAGTTGTAGGCATGAAACTTCTCTCAATTAGCACCGAGCAGATGTCATGTTTGCTGAAAAAGATCAATAAGGTCAGTTGTGACAGACTAGTCCCAAGTGTGGCTATTCCACAAAAGAGGCTTCTGCAGACCACTGGGACTGTTAACAACAGGAAAGTAAGTGTGGCACAAGAGCACAAGAGCAGAGGGACACAAAGACACAAGAGTCCACTCGAACTAAAAGATGCCTGCACTATGCTGCACATACTGACCTCCTGGACCCTGAAGGCTGCTCTTACACAGGGGCTCACTGTCTGCTGCTCTGGAGGACATGAAATCCTGCAGCCCAACAAACTGATGAGCCAGGCCTATATAAGGAGATACTAAAAATAGCACTGAAAGCTGCTGAGTTTAAACAGTGTACTTACATTCTGCTAGTCCTCCCTATGGGCAGACGTTTACAGCAGCTTGTCTAAACAATAGCAAGTGAGGCGGATGTGAAGACGAAGGGTTATACGTTTTATATCCAACACCATATTTGGATGCAAGTGACAGGTGAGGCTTATCAGGCTGTTTCTTACCACAGGCAACATCTCAGGAGTTTTGAAGCGTGACAGATATGATTTTAACCTTATGAAACTATTGCTTTTTCCAAAAAGCCATGTATAGCAGTGTCAAATTAATCAGCAAACAAAACAGTTGAGCTGCAGAATGAAGAATTTGACCTTCCCAGATATTACTGAGCGGTTATTTTCTGTTGCCTGTGGAACCACTTGTGTGCTTGCACTGGCCCAAAAATGAAATCTGGCCTCAACTTAATCTTCTTCTTGTCCACTGCTGTTCTTCAAGATAAATTGCTTGCCCCTCCACTCCAGTAACACGTCCCACATGCTTGTTCTTACTGAAGGCCTCCCTGTAAAACTCTGGTTCAAGCATCAGGGAAATGAGAGTAAGCTGCTTTCCCAGTTTTTAAAATGGTGCACCACTTTGTGAAGGAATCCAATTTCAGTTAGGTTGTCTGAGAAGCAACTAGAACTGAAGTCTAATTTTGTTGAGTGGATCACAGCTGGAATACACCAGTGGTCAGCTCCCCCCAAGCCCATCTCTTATTTCAGGTTTTTCATGTGGTCCCACACCTGATTGTGTGTGGCTTTTGTGCTGGGACACACAGCATACCGTGGTCCAATCACGATAATTGGCACCAGGCTGCGAACCACAAAGAAAGGTTTGAGTTGGATTCTTTTTGCTTCTTTGCACTCGTTTGGGTTTAGTGAGTAGTCAGGTCTAGATAATGCACCGGCATCCCTTAAACCAATATTATTCTGTTTGCTGAAAATTTGCTCACAAGTGATGACTGCATATTTTTTCCGTGGTCACTGCTGGCTGTTAAAAGACAGCCCTGGTTAAATGTAAGAAAAGACGTGATCTGTAACTGACCTGTGAATTCCACTTATGTGTTAGCATTCAATCACATGTTAAAAATGTAACTATGTATTTATTTATTTTTAAATCAGCAGCACACACATGTGGTTACAAATGTGGCCGTAGATATCAAATGCCATCATGTTTCTACATGCTGCACAATGCTTGATATCACACACCCAGCCACTATGCAAAAAAAAAAAAAAAACTCTTGAAGGAAAGGGAAATATATTTTTGGATGCAGGGTTTGTACATTCATGCTTTTTGATGAGTAGATGCGTATTGAATGAAGTCAGAAATTTTTATTGAGGGATCACTGACTAAATCGCTGGAGTCAGAGGTGACTCAGAAAAGTGAATCACTGTGTATTTCTTTACATTCAAAGCACGTTAACAGATCATGAAAGCCACACAAACAGTCATAACTTTGTGCATGAAATAATAGGTGGCTTGGCTAAAAATCTTATAATCAACTGACTGCATAGGCCAGACTCTGCAGACTGGAAACAGATTAAACACAGCACTAAGCTAAAAACTGCTTAGTGATGAATGCAAGTGCTCAAAGAATGGTATACTGACATAGATCCTGATACTGGTGATTATTTAACGTGGAAATAAATGGATGGTATGAATAGGCAGAAACAACAAACAGAGTTCAAGAAAATGATTTAAAGTTATTTATAACATCCTCTGCTATTCAGTATTTCCTAGCAGCATCTTGCAGATTGTGACATGATGCTAGGAAGTAGCTGTGCCAAAAATAAATACACATATGAAGAATTCCAGCATTTTACAAAACACTGGAGGTTATTGCACAGATTTGGTTATTTGCTACATTTGACAGAAAAAGACAACAGGTTTACCTTTTTAGTACGCTTTAAGTTGTGCTATGTTAATTGCCTTTAGCTTATTGCCTTTTTTCTTCAGATATGCTTTGAATGGAAAAGAAAGAGAATAACAATGTTTCCCTCATTTGTTAATGCAAATCTCTAACCGATCACAACTTAGTGTATTTAGGCATGTGGGCATGGTGAAGGTGACCTGCCGAAAATCAAACTAAGCATTAGAATGGGGGAAAAGAAATTTCAGTGAGTTTGAATTGCATTGTTGTTGGTGCCAGATATGCTGGTCTGAGTACTTTGGAAACTGCTGATCTACTGGGATTTCCCCACAATCATCTCTGTAGTTCACAGAGAATGGTCTAAAAAAAGACAAAATACAAGTGGCAATTCTCTGAGAGAAAATGCCTTTTTGATGCCATGTTCACTGTTCACTCAAATGGCCTCCACAGTCACCAGATCTCAGTCCACTAGAGCACCTTTGGGATGTGGTGGAACGGCCAACAAATCTGCAGTAGTGCCAAAATGATAAATATTTTCAGCACCTTGTTGAATCTATGCCACACAGAATGAAGGCAATTCTGAAAGCAAAACGGGGCTAGCAAGGTGTACCTAATAAAGTGGATGTGAGTGCATGTGAAGGCTATATTCTTTTGGGTCCAAGTGTCAACATAAATTCAGCAGCTGAACAGATTATTATAGTTGCTGGGCTGTGCAGCAGTGCGTAAAGCTTTTGAATGCATTGTGGGAGAGGACCACTTTTTTGTATGCATATCTGCCGTGAGGTTCGCACAGGGATGACTAGCCTCAACAAGATAAGGATGATGGCAAGATGTAAAAACAAGATAAACTATATGCAGAATGAAAATATGGGCTGGAGTATAAACACTGGGGGCACATATACTCGGGTAGCTCATTTGCTTAGCTTAAAATCACTTTGCTGAACTTTAAGGATTTCCTTTCATTTGCATTGCTATTCTAAACAGATGTGATATTTACAGAAACCTTTTCTTCTATCTTATACAAATTCAACATTGTTTGCAGACTGTGCATGATAAGGGACAATAAAAAGATGGCTTTTCATTGTTTATTATGACAGAACGTATTCAGCGGAAAAAGCATGACAGAAAATACTTTACATACAGAGGTCAGCAAGATAACAGCTCTCATATCCCTTTGACCGTAACGCAATTTTTGCACTATGAGGATCCCAGTTTGTGGTTGGAGGTCCGGTCTGCTCAGCTGCTCTCATCTGTCCCAGTATTCAATCACATAGCCACGCCAAGGAAAAACTCCCAGTCTGAAGCCAGAGCAAAGCATCTGGTTTACCACAGTGGAGATTCTCATGTTCAAATATAGACAAGAGCAGAGGGAGAAAATGACAAAGAGAGCACATTTTTCCCAGCAGAAGTTTACAGCACACACCCTGAAGCCTCGTTCAAAAAGCAGCATATTTGGCAGCGTGGCACTCCTGTGAATAAAATATGATCGAAGGGAAGCCTTTTTCTCACTAACCCCTGTTTAGAGCTCTTCAACTACATGTGTAGGGGTTTGTGAACACACTCACGCTCTCCGTCAAGGAAAGCAGAAGAAGAAGCCTTTCATTACCATAACCTACAGCACATAGGTTCTCTCTCACATGGTTTATTTATATGCCAAGTGAGTCGTTGTGCATGTGTGTGTGCACTGATGCATGTGGTTGATGTCAGGATTGTTTTAGAATTGAAGCATGGCTGCAGTTGTGGTATTGTTGTAATAAATAGATCTAATGAGACAATTGTTTTCAGTGATTTATGTGTAAAGTGCACAGTGTGCCCACATCTGCCTTGGTCCCCCAAGATGCAGCTCGCTGCCAAGTTGCCAAGATTCCTCTGGATCATTTAGAACACCTGGAAGGAAGATGAGGTCTGGCCCACCAACATATACAAAAGATATGCAGTCAGCCAAAGCAGCACACAGGAAAGAAGAAGATTAAGCAAAATAAAAAGGACCCTTACAGAGATGAGGATTACTGAGAAATGCACCCTGAGGAAAAGCTGGAAAACCCTTAAAGAAGTGACTGCTGTAGCAACATTACAAACCTTATTTAAAATACTGTGAAACTGCATCCAGGCTAGATCAAGATATAGGTATATACTGGTGTTTTGCTCCTTATTATTCTTTTCTTCTGTCAATTTGTCTCAAGGTGGAAGAGGTACTCAATCTTTTAAAAGCAGCAATATGGCATTGTTAAAACAGATTCAGAATCAAAATACTTTATTAATCCTTGAGGAAATTATGTAACACTAACAAGTCTTGCAGTGAGAATATCACTTCAGTGAAAATTGCATGTTTTTTTTTAAAGAAAAGTGGACTTCCAGTATCAGGGTAAGAATATGATCCACAGACATTGTTAGGCCCATATATTGTATTAGAGCAATATTCCTGCTTTTGTGTTTATTGAGATTTACACTTTTATACAATCAGAGCTATTTGAACTGGTTTGTACAACCAGATCTATGATCTCAGTTTTTTTTTATAACATTCATCCTAATTTAAAAAAATCTCAATAAACTAAAAAGCATGTTCTAAAAAAGCACCAGCCATTTTTATTGTGTTTAGCTAATCAGAACTACACTGTGAAAGTGACCTTGTGTTCTTTCCAAAAAGCTAGGCTTGTGACAGAAGAAATTCTTGCAGGAATTATTTATTATACTATTTATTTATTTCTGCTTGCCCTCTTTGGTCACTTTAAATTGTCATGAGGTAAACAATAACATTCAGAAATCTAACTGTGTGGCCTTGAAAATCTTGCCTGTATTGTGGGGGGTTATCACCATGGTAATCTTGGCTATAGCGCTCTTGGAGTATGGTGGTGGCTACTGGGGGATATCTGAACAGAATTAAGCTGCTGATTTGGTGTAGTGGCCCCTGAAGTATTACTTTCTGCATCAAGAGTGACATAGTCACAAATGGCCTTCTCACTGGGAGACTTTATTCAGATCATATTGATGCACTGCCTGCTGTCAAAGTCATGTTAGCATCAGCAAAGGGAGATGTCATCATCACTGGATAGTTTGCATTTGTAAACTATGCTACTGAGCTCAGTGGTGTGACATAATTTCTCAGAGATGAAATAAGGATCGGTTACTGGAGTCAACCCCAGCTGTCATAGGGCAAGAGGCGGGCTACACCCTGGAGTGAAGTCTAGTACAGGGCAAACACAGAGAGACACACAACCATTCACACTCACATCTAGAATCACCAATTAACCTAACGTGTATGGGAGGAAGCCAGAGTACCTGGACAGACCCCACACAGGCACAGGGACAGCATGAGAACGCCACACAAAATCTCAACGGCCAGATCTGAAGACAGTGTGTTAAAGGTGGAGCCTGTCCCAGCAGTCATAGAGCAAAATTTATTCTTAGCCTGTTAGAGGCACTTGGAAGGGCGTCAGCTCTCGGTTGCGTTTAATGCTTGCATGTGCAGTTTGCTTGGTTTAGCGCACTGGGCTCTGTCTCTGTATGTGTTTTTTGTGTTTTGTTTTGTTTTTCACCTCAAAGATAATGCCCTAATGATGACTTAATAATATCAGAATACATAGTTCATACCTGACAGTGACATCTACTTAAGCTAATATATGACTAACATGTGACAGCAGGAACAAATTCTTTTTAGCAGTGCGCGATCCAAAAAAAGAGACAAATTCTGTGATGAATGTTATGCATTTGTTTTTATTTTAGTTTTGCAATTAATCTCCAGTATAAGCTGCAGGCCAAGAAAATCAACTCCTTAGAAAGTAGCCATATTCTTGCATGTGCAAAGCCCAGATATGTGTGCGTGTGTCCACATGTAGCAGGGAGATTGTTTGGGTTGAGTCCAGGGTCAGCTGGATTTCTCCTGACAGTTTTATACACCCAATAGATGACTACTTGCTTGCGCTGAGATCCATATATGTTAACGTCCTCTATTTAAGGGTTTAAAAGCATGCTGTGATGGTGTGTTGCATGCTGTATTTATGTTTGGACCCTGAAAGTTCCATCTGACCACAGGTCTTCGTGGTCCTCACTCTGCCGCTGAGGCTGGGGTAACTCCTCCATGCAGGCAGACTCCTTTGTGTTGACATTTGAAAAACCAAACACCAGTCAGCAATGAAACATGAGACCTGCATGTGAAGGGTAAAAAAAAAAAAAGAAAGTGCAAGAGAGAGAGAGAGAGAGAAATATGTGCTCATAAAAAAAGAGAAAATAATGAAGGAAATGCCCCACACCCTGTAAGGCGAGGGGGATGAGTTTCAAAGCTGGCCCCCTCCCTCAGTTCCTTCTTCCTTTTCTGTGTGCACTCTGCAGCATCTGAGAGTGCTTTCAGCTGGGCTTTGGCTCAGATCAACCATCTGAGAAAATCTGTTTCCAATATGAGAGTTTCCTGTGAATGCAGGAAACGGCTCTCCACACAAAGCAAGCTTGTGTGGAGTCATCCATGGAGCTACTGCAACTCCTGTCCCTCCATGCCTGCTTCAGAGCCTGCTGCACCACTCGCACTCTTTTAGTGACGCTAGCCTCTAAATAGATGGGCAATGGATAGTTAGGCTTTCAGTCATGCTCTGACAAAATGTGAGTTCTCAGTGAAAGACTGTAATATTTTCAGTTCTGAACACATGTGATGATGCACATTCTCTGATCTAAAAACCATCAGTGTAACGAAATATTTCCCAAGGGATGGACTGTCATCGCTTCTACCATGTACCACAACAGGCTTCAAGGCTTCTTCCATGCCTGGCCCACAGGAGGTGATGGGAATCAAAGAGGCTTTTCCTGTTATTTAAATCAGCAGAACAAATACTCACTCTCAAATCTGCAGTGCTAGCCAGGATTTACCCCCAGAAGTCAAGGCTGGATGACATGACTGTTTTTACAGATGAAGCAGGACTTCCTCATAAGCTGCGCTCCTCTTCATGACACCCTTCAAAATGTTGTGTGAAATTTTGACTGTTCCGACAACAGCATGAAGAATATAAAGATATATACTGAATATGCTTTTGACAACATCAGTCACATCACAGCTGAGCTGGAGTTGCAGCCAATTATGTTGTACAGCCAGATCTTACAGCATTTAGCAGAATAATCCCCATCTGGCTCCAGTGTGAGGCAACGCCGCAGGGAATTAAACATGTTTGGCTGAGAAACATACCATCACTATTGCCACACCAGTCCTTTCTTAAAAGTGACTTCAATTTATGATCCTTTTCTCACACCTTTAGCTTTATGACTTTAAGCACTTAGCAGAGTAGTTAACCCCGAGGTCAGTCCTCTCAACATCGGTGTGGCCGCGCTCCATCTGCATATATACATTTCCATTCAGTGTGTGCTCTGCCACTGTTTGTACACCATTTGTCACCCCTCATGTTTTGTCAAAAACCTAAAGGTAACTCCGAGATCCTCTTCAGCCATGTTTTAAGATATTGTATCTAATGCAATATTTATTATTCAGTCTCATACACCCTTTTTCCCATTACCAATGCAAGAACACAAGCTGACAATTCTAGACAAGACTGAGCACTGGATGCAGGAGACAGACCCCCAAGCTTATAGTTAGGACCGGATCATGTGACCCTGTACCCACCTTTAGTTACGCTCCAGTAGGCCTAGGCTGGCGGGGGCTCCCAATGATGCACTGACCATTTCTTCTTCAATCATCACTTTTTTTCTCTGTGTTTATACACCACTCTGCATTCAATCATTATTTCAGTCATTTATTATCAGTCTCTGGTTCTCTTCCACAGTGTGTCCTGTCTACCTCCCATCACCCCCAACTGAACACAACTTATAGCTGGGG
The DNA here is from genome assembly GCA_015107715.1 of Tylochromis polylepis. Lineage (NCBI taxonomy): Eukaryota > Metazoa > Chordata > Actinopteri > Cichliformes > Cichlidae > Tylochromis > Tylochromis polylepis. The sequence continues at coordinate 9,107 of VVHJ01055415.1, forward strand.
TGGGGTTCCTTCCTGTCAAAAGGGAGTTCTCAGGTCTGCATTCAGATGTTTGTTTATATGCAGCACACAGCTGTTTTGGCTTCAATATCATCTATTCAATAAGAGTAATTTACATATCAAACATGCAGTAAGACACTATCACCACTCCTTCCATTGTCATTCATGTCTGGTCGGTTACCCTCAGTCTTTGTAATGCTTAGGTATAAACTGAGAGTATTGTTACGAGTTCAATGGCCCTGTGAATACTGTGGCTTTCCCTCTCATTAACCTCATAGCTGACAGCCAGGATCTTAACAGGGGGAGCGATTACTTTCTCCTGAGGTGCTGTGTGGAATAACTTTCCAAAGAAAAGCATGTGGGAGAGTGCCTCTGGACATGCTCCCTCGGTCAGTATTGGGCCTGATTTACATTGTGTTGAAGTCCCTTGCAACCTTATTCCTGTGTTACAAACTACAAATGGAAGGAATTCAGAATCACTTTCCTACATGGAAAAATTCAGGTCACAGCGACCTTTCACCAAACCTTGGAGCAGAGATCCTTGGTACAGATGTGCATAGATGTGTACACATACACATACGTGAGTGTGTGTGTACTTGTGTCATTTTTGTGTATGTGTATGTGTAGGTAATGATGATCCACATGGCCATTTCTATTCAATCGTGTCATGCCTCCATCTGGATCTTGCTCTCTGAGCACATGTCAGGTAAGTCAGTGCTGGGTAACAGAATACGGGCACAGATGATGAGCTTCTGCATGGAGCTAACCTGCCATTTATCTGATTCTCCATGCATGAAACTGTGGGGTCATGCATACACACAGACTTCCTTGAGGTGCTCAAAGGGGAAAATACAGACTGTCCCATGGATCGGGTTACATACACCCTGTAGCTTCTTGACATTTCCGATTTATGTCAGAACTTTTAAGTATTAAACCTAACAAATTCTAGACCTGCTCAGCTTCACATAAGATATAATGATGAAGGTTCTTGTGACATATGTTGCAAATGAAAAGCAGGTGAGCATCAGTTAGTCCCTCAAAACCTGGCACAAGGTCACCAGAGGTTGAAGAGGAAGAGGTCATTTTACCCCACGGGGCTGATGAAGAGGGCAGAAAGGCCTGAAACTCTGGGAGTTGGTTTTCAATTAAGTCATGGCTCAAAGTGTCACATATGGACAGGCTAATATTTTCCTTAAAATCAAATCTAGTTTACTTTAAAGGAAGCTCAAAGGAATCACACAAACATGATCTGAATTCCTGCATCACTACTCATTTCCCATGTGTTTACTGGTCTGTGACACAAGCTCACAGCTTGATCTTTGAATTGACTTCATATTACATTACATATTACTATGGCCATTTCTGGCCTTTTTTTTTTTTTTACTATGCATTGTGTGGGGAATGCAACCTGAACATTATTACATTTATTCTAGATGTTCTATTCAGCGTTATCCAGAAAGCGGGGTTATGTGTACTTATACTGTTTTAAGTCTGTTTGCATGAGTGACAGAGAAAGACCAGCGAAAGAAGCCTTCAGAGACGAGCTGAAGACAGAAACACTAACAGAGAGATCTTAAATAGAAGAAAGAGAAAGGAAATATTCAGTAGACTTCTATCTCACTGATGGATGGCTCTACATTGGAAGCCCAGACATGTAAACCAGATGGTGGACAGGCTCCAAAACAGGACTGTAGTTTGATGAATACTTCAAGAATGAAGTTCATATCTACATAAGAGCTTCTCCTGCTCAGTAGGTCTGTAAATTTATCACTTACACAGCAGATAGGAAATTTAATAATAGTAATTCTGGGCATTACAAAAGCATTCACTACATGCTATATAATCATCAGGAAGTATGATTTACATGTTGGAGGAAGACCTGGGCACATTTTTCAGTCAACCAATTTAAAGTTAAAGAAATCTTTTGGCCATCAGATAATTAAGAATCTGGTGTGCATATTGTGATTGTGGTCATTCGCTGATCACAAGGCTAACCAGTGCCACTTTTCTGTATGTGTGGTCAGCTTCACTCATCATTTCTTACCTTCTAAATATGCAGTATGCAGCTGCAATAAAAAAGTTGGCAAACTTAGAATTTTCTACGTATAGTGTTTTTGACAAATACCACAAGATCCAAAAGCTGACTAGGAGAGAGAATTAAAGAAATTTTTTCTACAACATTTGCACTTGATCAAGGACAGGAATTACAAAGCATTAATATTATTCTTCTCTTGAAATTCTTTGGTAGAAAGACTTGTTTTCTGAGGGCTGTTTTGTTGCATGACACACTTATCTTGGAATTTAGATTAAGGACAGATGTCCTGAAATTTTCTTTTAATATTTGCTAGTATGATTCAAACTTTATTGCTCCATTAGTGATGATCGGCCAAATGCAGCAAAACAGATCCAAACCATGATGCTCCCATCACATGTTTCACAGTTTGGATAGGATTCGTATGCTGGAATGCAGTGTTTTCCTTTCTCCAAACAGAACTCATTTTACTTAAAACAAAAGCTCTATTTTAGGCTCATTCTGCCACTCAACATTGTTCAAACAGCCTTGTGGTTTGTCTCTGTGATCTTTAACAAAATGCAGATGGGTAGCAGTGTTCTTTTTGGAGAGCAGGGCGTTCTCTCTGCAGCCTTGCCATACACACTATTTGTTGTTCAGTTTTCGCCTGATGGTGGTCTCATGAAAATGAACATTAGCCAAAGTGAGAGAGGCCTTTTGCTTCTTGCGTGTTGCCCTGGGTTCCCATTGCATACTTGTTCTTGGAGTGATTATTGCTGGTTAACCAATTATATGAAACCTGATGGTGTTTCAAATTATTCACCGGCCACTTTGTTAGGTATTGCAGATATCTAATCAGTCAGTCACATGGCAGCAATTCAGTGTATTTAGATATGTAGAAATGGTCAAGGGAAACTGTCAGACAGGCTGGTCTGAGTATTTCATACTGGGATTTTTTTCTCTAAGAGAAAATATCCAGTGAGTGATATTTCTGTGGGTGAAAAAGCTTTGTTGTTGTTAAAACCAAGCTATGCATTAGAACATCTTGGTGGCGCTGTCACTTGGCGTTCGCTCTCTCTGCGGTAGAGTATCACTTCCTGTTCCTGTTCAAACACAGTGGTGTTTTTGAGTAGCTTACCTGCTTAGCAATTTAATTAAAAACTTTCAGATACATTCTTTTTTTATAGTATAATCTTCACGTGCTTCATCCGAAGCACTTTCTGTGTAGTCACTACCTAATTTATAGCCAAAGTTTTCACTCACTGTGTCTGTACTGTTTCGCTAGCTTAGCTTAGCTCGTAGCCAACTCGCTAGCAACATGGCCTCTTCACCTGTCCCTCCTGCACTTTCCTGCTCTTTGTGTCAGATGTTTAGTTACTCCTCGGCCTCCTTTAGCAGTAATGATACTTGCAACAAATGTAGCATATTTGCAGCTCCAGAGGCCAGGATTACTGAATTGGAGACTCGGCTTAGCACCCTTCATTCACCCGTAGCTAGCCAGGCCCCTGTAGCTGGTGCAGCCGAAGATAGTGTAGGCCCCGCTAGCTGTTCCCCGGCAGACCCCAAGCAGCTGGGGAAAGAGGGCGGCTGGGTGACGGTG
>VVHJ01055416.1:0-14804 GCA_015107715.1 Tylochromis polylepis
ACTGTGATGTAATATGACTGTTATATGTCTGTGAAGGTTCTCATTCATCCAGGTCATGGTAGTCTAAGGAGCTTGGAAAGAAAAGCGTCTGGACTTCTTTAAGTTTCTTGAAAACATTTCACCTCTCATCCGAGAAGCTTCTTCAGTTCTAAGAGCAAATGGTGGAGAGTCCCAGATTTAAAGCCCTATGAACAGACGAGGTGGTTTACGACACCAACAGTCTGCCATCTATAATCCAGTTTTGAGAGCCCTTCCCAGACGCCTTAACGCCCACTCACATCCTGGGCCTTTTGACCTCAGGAAATCACATGATAGGGTGGGGTTAGGTTTCACAATGGGTTCACCCGAAACCTTGGCTGATTGAGACCCACACCCGTTTTCACACCTGGGCTCATGTGATTAGGTAGAGGATCCACAGGGGGTCCATGACCCTCTTGGGGGACACTCCCATAGGGCTTTAAATCTGGGACTCTCCACCATTTGCTCTTAGAACTGAAGAAGCTTCTCGGATGAAACGTCTTCAAGAAACTTAAAGAAGTCCAGACGCTTTTCTTTCCAAGCTCCTTAGACTATGGAAACAAATGATAAATGGAGTTTATTTATGAGGTTAAAACATTTTTTTAATATAACAGACAAAACCTCTAATGAGTCTCTTAATTTCACATCTCACCCTGTTGTTTTCTAGATAGTAACTCATTTTTGTGTTTGCAGCAGTGATGCACATGAGTTCACTGGAAAAACAACGAGAGTGCTTTCTGTTCCACTGTTTGCCTGATTTAAGCACCTTGTGTCTGAAATCAGTGCACAAGAGCAGGTTTGTGTACATGTCGATGAATATTAGGAACAAGCAGCTTCCAAAGTGACTAGATGCAGCCAAGGACCTCACATCTACATACAAACACCTGCACGCCAAACACTAAACACTCAGCACTTTAAGTTTCAGTCTGTGTGTGTCAGCACTGTCTACGCCCACTAGGTGCCTGTTGTTGAGCCTCTCCTGTATCATTTGGATGCTGGTATCGGCTGGTGCGTTTCACTCGCTGTCACCTTGCCACTCCAGCTATCTGACTCTCCCCTGCCATTTGCTTCTTTGTCTTTTAGCCCTAACACTGTCACTCCCTGTTTTCAGTGCAGCTGTATTTGCATGTCTCGCCCCACGACCTTGAGTATGCGAGTCACAAGGGGATGGAGAACAATTTTACTGAGGCCGCACGGTGGTTTTTGCAAGTGTAAACAACTTATTCTCAGTCGGCCCGCTGGCTGCTCAGCTCAGCTCTCAGTCAATAGGCACAAGATAATGTTTATTCGTGCACGCAACCAGCGCATTCCCCTGACGGACTCAACGCCCCCAGCAACCAGCTCCTTCTCTTCCACTTCCCTGGTTCTCGCTCTCTTTCTCTCCTCTGCCAAGAGTCTGTTTGCATTATCACTAGAGACAGACCCTGTAGAGCAATGAGACAGAAACCCTGTCGATCTCACCTGAATGATCCCTGTTGCATTTGCAGAGAACCGACATCAGGCCATAGTGCGTTACACCTTCCAGAAAGGTTTCTTTCCAGTAATATGCCAAGCAGGACAGGCCAAAGAATTAGATAAAGCGCAGGAATGGGGAAAGAAGGGGGATGATGGAGGGAACAGAGGAAGAGCAAAGGCAAAGTGGCAGGAGGGGGTTAACACTGACCATGTCTGCATTAGAAAGATGTGTTAGAGATGTCTTCAATTGGCCATGCATGGGTCCAGAATGAGTTTTGAGGGTGGTGGAAATAAAAGAGAATGTCATTCTCCACTCGATCTCTCCCTCTGTCTTGCTTACTTCCTTCTTCTGCCTGTCCCTGCCTTTCTCCACAGGCTCTCCAGCCACCTCTCATCCCCCTATTATTAGGGCCCAGTAATGAAATGTGGAGTGTCTCGTATTGGTGCCTGGGCCCCAGCAAACTGTATTAGTGTGTAAATGGTGTGAGAGTAATGAGAAAGCTCTCAGGCCTTCTGGGAAGACTGGACCATGAGGCTCGTGTTTTGTCTGTGTGTGTGTCTGTGTGTGTGCGCCTGGATGTAATGTGCATGTGCATCAAATGAATAACAAGAGACGTTGGGTGGAGAGGGGTCCCGGCTCATGGGGGCCAGAGTGGTGTTTCTTTCTCAGATGCCAATCCTGCAATTGTTAGCCTCCAACAGAATAGAAGCTTAGAAAATCTATTTGGTCAGGAGCACACAATCTGAAAAGTGGCCTAAAGCATCAATGTCAGTGTATGTCAATGTATGTGATTCATTCAGTTTAAGTCTTTTTAAGGTGAATAATGCAGGCTTAGCAAAAGGATTTATGCTTTGTGCTTACCGCCCGGCTTCATTAAATCGGTTGCTACATTTTGCCATCGCTAAGATCTGTCCGCCTTTTTTTAAAGCAGTGTTTCTCAGTCCTGATCCTCTGGACACCAAGTACTGCTAGTTTTTAATCCTATTTTAGCTGTAATTAGCCTCTGTTTAACCGTCAAGCATTAAGACCAGCAACCACTGATGTAGCTCGTAATGTTTCATCTTCTTTTTTAACATCCCAGAAGGGGAATACCTGCTCCTTTCTTCAGCACTGTCTCCTTGCATAATGCATAAGTGCCTAATGCTCATACAAATGGCTAGGACCACTGGCTATGTAATAAAGGGTTGTGTGTGAATGTGTCTGGCTGATATCATTCCATTTCCGCTGGCCTGGAGGGCCTGACGGAGAAGAGACAAGACAGACACGCTTCATCCAGTAAATACTCTTTTCATGGCTTTACTTTTTTTCCCCCTTCTCTTTAGATTTGCTGCCTAAGTCAGTGGAAAGTGTCTTCATCTTCCAGGAGGCAAGCGAAGGTGAGCCGAACGTGGCCACCCCACCATACGACGCCATCGTTGTGGAGCAGTGGACCGTCATCGATGTGAGTGGAGGGATTTTTGCTTTGTCCTAGTCACAGGTTATGTTCTCTCTGTCACTAGTAGAGGGGAATGTATGCTCTTGTACATTAATTTTTCATTGCCTACATGTGAGTGTTTTGGAATTGCAGATTTTTATATTTTAAAGGATGTACAGTCGCACATTAAAAGCCAGAGCCCAGTCTGTGTCCCCTTCTCTAAGAGTATAGTCCTTTAGCATTGAAATCAGTTATCACTTCGATATCGTGCCCCTTCAGCCAACCTTTTCCTACAACCCAAAGGCAAATCTGGCAAATCTCAATTTATGGGACATGTGTCGCGATCGCTCCCCTTATCAGGAGCAAACAAGCCTTTATCTACGTGATGATTAGTGTCTCTCCTCAACAAGTTCCGAGCTGGAAATTGATTTCTGTCTGGAGTTGAAGGATTTGTGGCCATTTCGTTGCCTTTCGTCTGTATGTATGTGTGTGTCTGCATGTATACATGTTTGTGCATGCAGCTGTGTCTGTGGCGCGAGTGTGAACGAGCTCGGTTTTGTGTGTCTGTGTTTTCAGATGCTATCTCTGTAATTGAATTTAGACTTTTTGCAGCCTGTAGCTGTCCAAGTGTGAAAGGAGACTTTTGTCCCCCAAATGTGGCTCTGATTGACCAGCCCAGCACCGATGGCCATATGTGCCACTAAAAAGACTCCTGCAGTCATCTGGCAGGAGCAGTACAGCCTCCCCTCGTCTGGGTGAATGGTAATACTGTTACAGCTTAATGGATTTCAAGACTTCCTCAGACACATTAACCGAGAATGATGCCAAACGAACGCCCAGTTTTCCAGGAGATCCAATCAGCTCCTCCTCTGGGACTTTATCAAAAACCGTTTCACCCAACCGATCTGCACCATGCCAAATCAGATTGACAACACACTCTGTCAGGGCGATCAGGACTGCACATCATCCCCATTATTTGTGATAACTGCCGAAAATTGATATGCAAAGTATCCTCACAGCTCATTATTGTTTCGGTGCCAGGATAATTAAAATGAAAAAAAAAAAAAAAAGGCTGAATGTTGATTGAAGGTGTTTTTCTTCTTCTTTATATACGTCAATTTCTTTTCCCCTCAGTGATTAACATACTTATTTATCCAAATACTGACAGGTTGTTGGATTTATGAAGCTCAGAGAAAAAGAGTGATAAAACAAATCACTTCAATGAGGGCATGTGACCATTTATATTGTCATTAAGTGGGAGTGTATCATCTCAGGAATGTCAGTGTTCATCAGTGAAGGGATAAAAATGTCTTTAGTTTCACTTATGAACGAGCTGAATCTACTTTGAAGATTTGGATGTGAAAAAGTGCTAAGCTTTTAATGCTATATCTAAACCAAAGCGGCAGAATATATAGTAGGCCCATTTTTCTACATCATTAAAAGTGGAAAATGGGTCTACTATAGTAAATGTAATAATAACAAAAATCATAAAATTTTAAAAAATAATTGGGGAACATATTTTCAACATTTTCTCACTCAAAGGCATCAAATACTGCCACTGTCAGATATTACAGAGATACCCACAAGGTTTCCTTTGGCATTGTGGCTCACTCACCGGCTAGCAGTGTTGGACGTCAAGTGCGACTTGGTTCCCCATCCTGCACTGGAGACTGCAAACTGACAGGGATCAAAACAGCCACAATAGGGAATTAGGCCATCTACTCAGACACTATAGGGCCTAACTGCCTATTGGAATAACCGCTGTCCCTTTCTGGCTTTACCTTTGTTTTTGATTAGATTTTTGTTATGTTGTTAAAAATAGCGATAACAATGACACTAAGAGGCTACCAATTAAGTGACAAAAAAATTTATCTTATAAGGATATACATTTAGTTTAATTCAGTTGTAATAAGTAATTATTTGACAAAAACATCTGTGAGAGACAAACAAATGTTCATAGGGCAAAAAATTCTGACTTCAAAGCAAATTAAAGGAAAGAGAAGAAAACAACCAAGAACAATAAATGTCAACCTGACAAACTAAGATGTAAGTGCTATGGGAACAGTTTCTATTAAATGACAACAGAGCAGTGCCTTGAGGGAAACGGCACAAAAAAAAAACAAAATGCATCCAGTGACAATCAAGAGAAATAAATTGAAAGCATGCGTAAAGTGGGTGAAGCATGTAGATGTGCATAAAAATGCCATCAGTGCTAAAAAGCTCCTGCAGACATTTCTTTTAGCAAACAGATTTTGGTCAGGTGTCTGATGCATACTTGTTTGAATATGACTTTTTTTTTTTTTCTGAGCAAAAAAAGACTCAAATATGAAACGTATGGATTGTGGTGGAGTGTCTGAAAATGAATAACTCATCAAGGGTCTGTGGTATGAAACTCCAATTAGGACCAGTTTCTCATCTCTCATGTCCTATGGGAAAATCGATACAGAGACTGCCTTGAAACTAATGTAGTGAAAGCCCTCCTTTCTTTCACTGAGCTTCACAGGAGCAATAACCAAACAAAACATGTTCGCCTGCACACTTCAGTCAAGGTTGGTCTTAATATGTTTGCTTGCCATGAGCCACTGCAGGAGAATTTATTTATAAAGAGGAACGAAGTGCATTAGCAGGACAGTGTTGTGCTTCCGTCTTTCTGTATATAGATAAAGCAGGCAAAGAGAACCAGAGTCACAAAAACACCTGCGCGCGCACGCGCGCGCGTGTGTGTGTGTGTGTGTGTGTGTGTGTGTGTGTGTGTTTTATTAAAAGATGAAGTGATATTCAGCTTAGTGGACCTGATGTGTACGAGGAGTGTGATGTTGCTGAGAACCTTTCATACCTCTTAAAATGTTTTTTTTAAATAGCGCCATTATCCACTTCAGCTTAGCCAGACCCAGTGGTAGGTCTATTATGATGCATGCATGTTGTGCAACAAGTGATATTTTAAATTCTCAACATGGTACGAAGATTTCATGGATAGCTCTAAGATGGTAAGGGGGAAATATTTGTTAGATAGTACATGCAAAAGTTTTCTATCTAGCATAAAGGTTAAGCCTTTACAAAATATCGTATTTGTACACAAATATGGAAACAGAAATGGGACATGTGATGCAGCTACATTTTTTCCTTATATCCTCCTTACCTGTGTTTTTTATTCAGGTCCCACAGTTTGCAGTTATGTGATTATTGTCTGATGCACAGGACGCAAATGTACAGTTTGTTTTTGGTTCTACAAAAGCACAGAAAATTATTTGCACTCCTTTAAAATGAAAACTATGATTTGAAAGGTCTGGGATCAATACGAAGCAACAGTAACTGACCATTCGTCTTGAAAGGGTCATTCTTAAAGGGTCATTCTTAAAGGGTCAATTTACCCAGATCCCAAAAGAACACATTGACCTTTTTCACTGGTATCCAGTCATGCACATAATCTTGGTTTTATGTGCTTTGTTAATATGTGGTCCAGTTCAATGAAGGTGAAGGAATTTGAACAGTACAATTTCATTTCAGCATGAAAACATACATCTCCAAAGGCCGAACCATCAACATAAAAAATTGAAATTGCACTTCATGGTCACATACAGTACACCGGAGCTATAAGAGAAAATTTGTTTTTGCTGCTGACCCTTTGAAATACCTCTTAGCAGAGCAATAACACTGGCACGGATGTTTGTTACTCTAATTAGGTGCAGCAGAGATGCAGAATGGCTCTACTACTCCACCTATAATCACAGGAAAATAAATAAATAAAACTTTCGAAGAAAATTATTACTTCTGTGCAGGGGTATTCAGCGTTTCATACATAACTTAGAAAAATGATAAGAGGCTCTCTGGTTACCATGAGAAACTGCCTTCTTTATGGATATTATTAGTACTGCAAGAAGATAAAAACAACTGTGTTCAGTGGCTTTGCTAAATAATTTGAAACTGAAAGAGCTGTTTTTTCACGGAAATGTTATAGTTGTATATAAAACTGTAACTATACGTATTTTCATTTCTGTCATATTTTCCAAGTCCCAAGAATTAATATGTATGCCCAGTTAGTACTTTCTACATGTTTGGACATTTCTTCTATTTTAAGGTGCAAGACAGGAGAAGGTCTCTGTGTTCAGTAAACCTGTAAAATCTAAGTCTAACGAAAAACAAAGTTTATTCTCTATCGTTCTTTTTTATGGACCACAGAGTGCTGCAGACATTAGCACTGCTCTGTTTCCTTCAGGTAATTTGGTTCTGTCTCACAGTCCAAACTCATGCTTGTTAGGTTAATTGGTGATTCTAGGTTGGCTGTAGAACCAGATGTGAGGTGGATAAAGCTTTTAGTTGTCCTTAAAACCAGACTAGTGCTGTACAAGTACCGTATCAAAAGATGATTGCTTACCACTATATTAAGGCATAATGTAACATCTCTGACCAGATGTTCAAAACTAGTTTATGTAAGGTACAAATAAGCAAAGTGCAAATGGCAGTGCCATAGAGTGACAGGCTGTACCACCAACAGTATAGTAAGAAGTTTTATTTCTGTTTATTTTTGATTGTCCAGTACTTACAGGGTTGGTGGTTTGATTCCATACCCCCTCCTGCCTGATTGTCCTTGGGCAAACCAATGAACCTTAAGTCACTTCCCACTGCAGGTCAGCACCTTGAATAGCACCCAGTCGGTGAACTCATTTTGAAGCTCTTTGTCAAACTTCTCTAAGGTTTAAAAGCACTGTATTTGTGCAGCATTTTTACCATCTTATGTGTGTCTGACTTAAGATTTTAAAAGGATCAAAAGACAGATTTTTAAAAGATGGGTTTTGTTGTATTTTTTTCAAGAAAATAAAGAAATCTTGAGCATATACCATCTGTAAACAGTTTTTGTTATTCCTTTTGAAAACTATGGATATCATGGCACAACTGCCACTGAGTAAAATGTTCTCTTCGCTACTTCAAACACTGATATCGCCTGCTTGCTCACGCCTTGATCGCAACAACTCCTAACCCAAAAGACAAACCAGAAAATCTGCTGGGGGACTTTAGAGAAAGTGTCGTCTACTCCTGCAGAAAAACATTAAAAGTTAATATCAGTGAAGTTCAAATTCTAGGAATGGCAGTCTAAAGTCAAAGGAAGCGAAAAGGAGCTTAAGAGCACCAACATTGTTGTCACTCATTCCAAGAATTCACTTGCATCCCTGGCTTTGAAGAGCAGCACTTCACAGACTCCAGAAACTAAATGATGTCTAAAATGGGATTAGGCCCCCACATCACAGCATCAGTATGGCAGTAAGGAATCTTTGAAGAAGTGGTTTTAAGACATCTCAGAAACACACAAACACACACGTATTGTGTCTGTGCTCAGTCACTCCTATCACCTGGCAATCAGGTGCACACAAAATCCATCTCCACTGAGTTCAGTAGTTTACGTTTCACATTTTATTTGTTCCACTCGTGGTCATGGACTTTATTTAGATGGCCCTAGAAACAAAGGATACAGATTTTTATTTTTTTTTCAATAAATATCTAACCTTTTGTTTCATTTACAATATAAAATGACCTATTAAGTATCTGATTTGGTTTATATTCTGTGTGAGCTGTGGCCTGGATGTGTACACGTACTGCAGAGAGGCGATCGTTAATGTGAATCACCTCTCCATGATATCTCTGTTTCCTCAGACTGAGGTGAGAGAAGAGCTGACCTACATAGAAGGAGAGTAATTTGCACTGTTCCTGCAAGTGAGAGGTCGCACCCGCTCCGTCAGGCAATGTGTCGATGATGCTGATAGCTGCAGGACAGAGGGAGAGGTTTGGGCTTATAGGGTGCAGTTTCTATAAGGTATACAAACAGTAACATGTAGCAAAAATGATAGCATTGCTAAATGCACCAAGTACTATTCCAGCATCTTTGTATTTTTACTTCACTGTGTTTGTATTGCCTGGAGACTAACCAATGATCTCCTTGCTTCTCGGCAGCGCCATGAAAACGCATCTCTCCCTTTAAATTTCTCAGATGGTTTCCTTCACATACATTTCGTAACTCTGTAAGCCCCCCAAAAACGACAGACTCAATTGTAGAGTTTTCTTTTTCTTTTTTACTTACCAATTAATGGTCTCTGTCACATTGAAGGGTTATGGAAAACTAAAATCAAGCACATTTTGTTCAGGTCAGCTTAGCCACAATCCCAGCAGATTTACTGATCTCAGTGACCGCCCACATCAGCTGAAGGCTCAGTTCATATCCTTCTACACACCCAGTTGTACACTTCTCTATAGTCAAGTCAAGACACATTTATTTGTATAGCGTTATCCAGATAATACGGTGTACTTTCCAAAGAGATAGAAGTGGAATACAAAGAGACATTTAAAACATCCATGACATCTATGTATGTCACGATATAAACCTTGCACAATCATGATAGAATCACAACAACAATAATTAAAAGTGGGAAAAAAAACAAGACTAGAGTTGCTTCTCATGTTCACAGATGGCTAGTTATATATATCTGGTGTGCCAATGTCTACTGTAGCCCAGGTTGTTTCTGCTGCAACCTTTAAAAAAGCAATGTCAAAGTGGTGATTAAACTGTGGGAGAACCCCGTCCTCTATGTTATGTCCCTGGGACAGCTGTTATACTGACTTGTAATGACTAAATCTTCAGACCATATGTGAACATGGGGAACCATCCACTAGAAATGAAAACAAATCAAGGATTAAGTTGCAGAGGAAGGTGGTTTATTGATAAGCAACTTCAAATAATAAAGTTTTGAGCCCAGATTTAAATTAAATAACAGTTTAGCTGATTTCGGGTGTTTGTTCCACATGTTAGTGCAATAAAAACTAAAAGGCACTTCACCTTGTTTTGTTCTAATTCTGGGAATATATAGAAATGTAACTAGGTGCAAGTCCATTTAGTGCTTTGTAAATTAGCAGAAGTATTTTAAGATCTGTCTTTTGAGAGACGGGACATCAATCCAGAGATGTCGGAATTGGAGCAATGTGCTCGATCTTTTAGTAGTTTGTTGAAATTCTAGCTGCAGCATTCTGAATGAGCTGTAAACAAGTTTTTCTGTGTCAGCTTTAGACACGCTATTTAAGCCTGCTGAGAGTCGCAGTACATGTGCAAGCCACTTTGCAACCCAAGTCAACCCCAGCTACTACATTTTAGGCTGTCTGATTTGATCCATGTCATACCTGTTTCTACTGATGCCTGCTGACTGTACTGTTCTTTACTGTGGGTCTATTCTGGTACAGTGAGTAGATGTGCTCCTGTGTGAAAGGGAGGTCCCAGAACTGGGAAATCATGCCAAATAATGCAGATGGAAATCTGTTACCCGTACTGTTCCTAACTTAACTACAACTTCATTAAAAGTGGCTCCACATCATCCAGCCATAGCTGCCAGAAGCTTCCGTGGTGATTATATATACAGGGCATTTTCTGCTGTACAAATCTGGTTCAGTTAGTCATTTATTTCTTTTGGGGAAGCATGCACAAAACCAATATATTCTAGGAGAAGAGATGCCCTGTTTCAAAATTTACCAGTTAGCTCAATAACCTGTATTCAATTCAATTTTATTTATACTGCGCCAAATCACAACAACAGTCGCCTCAAGGTGCTTTATATTGCTAGGAAGACCCTACAATAATACATACGGTGAGAAAAACCCAACAATCATATGATCCCCTACGAGCAAGCACTTTTAACAGCAAGAAACCTCCAGCAGAACCAGGCTCAGTGACGGAAGTGTATTTATGTGTAAAATAAATGCATATGCAAGGTATTAGATGAAAAGACACTGATATAATCAACCACATCTACACGGCCCGACAACCCAACTGCTGTACTCCCACGTCACGAACATATGCATATCACAAAGGACACACAACAGCACTCCCTCATTTGATCTTCCCAACTGTGATATCACAAATAATAATTAAATAAATATCAAATAAGTTTTAAGTACTTTCAGCAAATTTCACTGATAACAAATCATTTCACTTTTACATTTTTAATTGTGGGATTTTTCCTTGTAATAATCTGCCAATGCACTGTACCATGAAGAGGTGATGAGAATAGAAAAAAAGAGTTAGAGGAAAATAGGTGTCAAGTTCAAAGTGGTATCTGAAATTAATCACTTCTGATGTGTTTGTACTTTATTTTGTGAGCAAAGCAGAAGTGTCTGAGTTTAGTCAAAACCTTCACTGTTTGTTCCTTTCCTCTCCAGTAATGTGGTTGAGAGCGTATAACCAAAAAAACATCTTTGTCTAACTGTCTAACCGAACAGCAAAAAGTGATGCAAAGAGAAACATGGCCTTCCCTATCAGAATGGTTCTCTTTACCTCTCTTTTTTATAACATTAAATAATTGAATCTGCTTCTTTTAAAGCTGATGGCTTTTCTGATCTTAGACTGATTTTTAATTGTCAGCTCCAGCCATCAAATGGCCATATTTTCTGTCTCTCTGCTAAAGTGCATAATAAAAGCCCTTACTGACATATGATGAACACTAACATCTCCACCAGCTGATCCTTTGTTTGCCCCACCACCTCATCATGTGTGATCAGGTTACATGGCCTAGTCTTGACTCAAAAGTAGGCTAATGCCTTGTAAAAGCCAAAGATTGAATGCACTCTGTAAGCTTTATTATTGTTGCAATAATCCAGTTTTAAGCTCAGGAAAGGTTCCCCGAGGGACAAGGGAGGAAATACATAAATAAAATTATAAAAGTAAATGCATATAAATGATAACAGTAGAGTAATGGCAAATAAAATCAATTAGGTAATATTAAAAATGTCTTGTTTACCAATGACAGATAGTATTGTTAAAGACTCTGTGGCACAGTCACAAGTAGTACTAAATGGATCTACTGATAATATTCTTTCATATATTTATGTTTTGAAGCTCACAACTGAGGTTTTAATCTCAGCTTTTGTGCTTTTATAGAAGAAAAATGAACATTTGAACATCTGTGTAAAAGTGAACGTGAAATATGATTTTCTGTCTGATAAAACTGCAACTTATACCACACCCCTAACCTCCTTAGGTTGCCGTTGTAGGTCTTAAAAATGGGTCATTATCTCACAGCCACCAGTGTTGCCCCAGCTGGTGCACCAATGCCCAAAAACACCGTGTTTGTAAAGGTGAGACGCATCTGACAAAAACAGCATTATGTGGTGCCTAAAAACACACTGGACATGTGACGTGTCTTAATCATTGCACTTTATGTAGGCTCAAATATAAGAAAGTGGGCACATTGTGCCTGTTTTATTAGCACCAGTGGGTCTGTCTGTAGACGTACACTTTCTAATGTCACAATGCCTTTTTATGATTTGAATTTTTTTAAGTCTTTACGGACTTCTTGCCTCTACTGGAGGAGCACGGTTGCATGGTAGCTTTTCCATTAGCAAGCTGACAAATTGGACATGAAAAGCATCTAAGACCAGCACTCGATAAGCTGCTATTCAGTGTTTTAACACTGAAGACAATACCTTTAAAAATCAGCTAAAATATTCAATATTTTAGTTTTGCAATGAAGGCTGCTGACACTCAGAAAAGGTTGTTGCAGGGCTTTAAAAAGTGGATGCTGAATCTTCTGTTGCTGTGACAACACACCGGGTTGAACGAACCTATCAGGAGCTGCAGAATCTGAATGTCTTTTTATTAAATGGTATTTGCTTCATTATTACTGGACTGAGTCTGCAAGCCTGTTGACCTCAATAGCCTTGAAATATAGTCAGAGATGGTGAAAAACAGAATTATGGGCTGTTATGTCTATGTTGTTCAGAGTCAAGGGTTTAAAGAAAAAACAGCCGAGCTGTGTTTTCATACCGCTAATTCACAGAGTGCACGTTAAACATCAAGCTGATGTGAACCCTTGTCTGCTGCAGGCCTGAAAAAAAACTTTGTCTCAGGTCTATGTTCACAAAAACTGGGTAGTATATCTCCATGCCTTGTCTGAGAGTGGTAGAGGGGAGGTTAAATAGCAAGAAACCACAGCACCAGCTTTTGAAGACTGGGAAAGAGAAGGACAGAGTCATTCATTCCTGCAAAGATGTCCTGTAATAGGGTAGCTAGGCTAAGGTGTAAATGTTTTTAACTGTGTGAAGAGGGGAAGTTGGAAAAAAATGGATTTAATTTTAAGTAGCTTTGACCATGGCGGTTAAAATACTTCTTCTCTGTCCTCTTACTGTGTGGCCCTTCTTTATAGTCAGATAACATCGAAGGCAAAGATGGCGGTGTGATTGCTTTTGTTTTTTGGCCTCACAGGTTGGTGCTGGAGTGCTGATGCAGCGAGGTGGCCCTGCATAATAAGTCAGGGAGAGCACGAGCCACACTCCAGGGACTGTGATTAACTTTCACCCACTCCAAAGAACAGCAAGCCATTACAGAAAAATTATTTCTCAATTTACTTTCTGGGCAGGCTTTGAAAGAGAGCCTGTTTCTGGGAGTGGTTCCAACATAAACCACCAAAAAATGTAGATGCACCGCTCCCTGTAGGAACTTAGAAAGTAATGCTTGTGTAAATAATGTCTGGAGCTGTGTCTTGTATCCGAACGATTAGCTCTTTATAACCTACAGCTTGATGTGTGGCTGCTGTAGGTCTGTTTGTGCATGTTGTTTCACTCTGATCAATAAGAATCTCTGGAAGAAAAATGTGGAGTTGCATAATGGGATGGGTTTAAGTGTTTTTGTCTCATAGAAAACAATGAGGATTGCATGCTTTTTGTCAGTGATGCGCTCATTCTTCTGTATGATTATCATGAGATCCAGTAGCAGTCAGCAGAGGGTAGTAGTAATATAGTCACAACAGCTGGAATAGTTATTTAAATTATGCAAGAAGTATCTAGATGTGGAATTATAATTAATCAGTTGACGTTATATACACAGATTGTTTTAGTCGAGGTAGAGGCATTAAAAGTATCAAAGCAATAAACTATCGAAATACTTGAGCTGAGTATTTTTAGTTATACACAGTGTGCATTAAAACAACAAATGCTGGCCATAAAAGCTTGTCAAATAATAGCATTTCAGCTGTAGCAGCTGTATTAATACAAATAGTAGTTCTTGTAATTAGGGCTGGGTTTCAATTATCAATTTCCCGATTAAATTTGATTTTAGCTTGAATAACGCGATATCGATTCATTAAATCCCGAATCGATTTTTAAATATAAATGTATTTTGCCAGAAACGCCAGAATCTCAGGTTAAAGCTTTTCATTTCAACAACCACCAAACAGCTAAAACAGCAAAGAGCAGGTAAACGGATTCTGCACAAAGACATGAACACAAAGCGCGGACCCGACGCATCAGAATCTGTGAGCTGTCAGCTTTCTCACCTGACGGCACGTACACGGACACGCCGTCTGTTAGATAAAAACTCTTGAGGGTAGAAAAATACACAACAGCAGTTTTTACGTGCACAGGCAGTCACAGAGGCACGGACTCAGAGCAACGTGCAACTGAGCTTGCCTCCAAGAGACTCGCGCCCCCGAGCCCTTCTCTGCTTTATTTATAGCATAAAAAACGGTTACATTTGCAATGGGTGTGCATAAAATTCAAGCATGGCTATAGAAAACATGAGGCCCTTACAAGGCGTTGCATGCTGTTACTTCCTCTAGATAGTCGCTGGTTTCCTGTTTTTGCAGCTTTTGCCAAGAAGGAAAGAGGAACTTCTAATAATTTCAATTATAACTCGCAAGACGTGTCTGGCATCAGAAAAAGGTGTGAAAAACCAGTGGAACATTAAATGCTAAATATTGAATACAAAAGGTTACACAAAAGGTCAAATGAAGACAAGTTATATACAGTTTTCCTTTAACACCGTCGGGGCTGAAAGCCGACAGCTCACAGATTCTGATGCTGCAGGTTTTGTCACTCTCTGACCAAAATTCACTGAACCAACAGCAAAAGAAGATCCAAACTATGCTTCACATTTGATAAACATCG
>VVHJ01055419.1:0-15315 GCA_015107715.1 Tylochromis polylepis
TGGTGTGTTCTTTGGACTTCATGGTGTTGTTGCTCCCAATATTCTCTTAGACAACCTCTGAGGCCGTCACAGAGCAGCTGTATTTGTACTGACATTAGATTACACACAGGTGCACTCTATTTAGTCATTAGCACTCATCAGGCAATGTCTATGGGCAACTGACTGCACTCAGAACAAAGAGGGCTGAATAATTATGCACACCCCACTTTGCAGTTATTTATTTGTAAAAAATGTTTGGAATCATGTATGATTTTCGTTCCACTTCTCAAGTGTACATCGCTTTGTATTGGTCTTTCACGTGGTATTCCAATAAAATTGATTCATGTTTGTGGCTGTAATGTGACTAAATGTGGAAAAGTTCAAGGGGGCCGAATACTTTTGCAAGCCACTGTAGTGGTTCTGACACTCACCAGTCCACAGCCCCCTTCTGTCCACTGAATTTTGGGTGAATGGTAAGGAGCTTCCTCGTCTTGATGTCAGTAGCTTCTATCTTTTCCTTTGGCCACGTTATTTTCACAGCAGGGTATCTAATAATTGGCAGGGCATAGGTGTTGATTGCCCAGATCTTGTTCTTCCTATTCAGCTTACTCCTGAGGATTTGCCTTCATCTCTGCAGGTATCTGGTAGTTGTGGCTTTCCTAGAAGCCTCTTTATGGTTCCCATTTGCCCCTGGGATTCCCAAGTACTTGAAGCTGAGCTCAATGTCTGCAATTTTGCCTTCTAGGGAGTGCAGTCCAGTCAATTCTGACTACATTCCCTCTCTTTTTTACCATCTGACTGCACTTCTGTGGTCCAAATGATGTTATTCCTGTAGATCCTAGTGGTATGAATCAGTGAGTTGCTGTCTCATCGACTGTAGCGATACAACAAGGTGGCTAACGATCGTGCTATTCCGTAGTTGGTATCCATACCCAGTCTTGTCAATGATCTTACTGAGGGGGGCTATGCAGTGGGGACAAAACATCAGCAAGCGCCTTGAGGCGACTATTGTTGTGATTTGGCGCTATATAAATAAAATTGAATTGAATTGAATTGAAAATTCTGCACTTGATGGTGACCTGTGCTATTGACTTGAAGTTGGCCTCTAGTGTTGTTCGCCACACCCCCAATGAATTTTTGATGAAGGCTCGTAGGGGTCCTTTTGACCTTCTATGGTTCTAGACATTCCAGACACTGAGTCATAGGCTTTGTTGTACTGTAGTCAATCCAGGTGGTGTACAGGTTGGTCAGTCTGGTCTTACAATCGCGAGCAACTGCTCGACCAATAGCTGATGTTTTGGCCCTCTGGTGTTCCTTACAGTTCCTGTCTGTGCCTTGGTCATGTATTGAGCCATGTGCCTGTTCAGCTTAGTTTCTAGTAATTGGATGGGTCCGGTCCCTTCTAGGCATCCTTGGAATCAGGACTGTCCACTCTTTGGTTAGCCATTCTGGGTGTGTCTCATCAGTTAGGAGCTGGTTCATTTGTCCACAAATTACCATCAGATAAAACTATCTATTCTTATATCTATTGTTGTTATTTATGTCTTAAAAACAACAACAACTCTTAATTCCAACTACTTAGCCTTTGATTTAACTACTTCTTGTTGATTCACAAAAGAGAAGTAAAAGTCTGTAGAATGCGCATCAATCACCACTCCCCCATGTCTGTACATTCACTGCAGCTAATACAGAGTATTTACCAACAGCTTCCCCTTAATCCACCATATTCCTTTTGGTGCTTTAATCAGCAGCAGATAATGACCAGTGATGACAGAAAAAAAGGCTTATCTACATCACAGTGGGACAGGAAATTAAACATGGATTAGGTAGATGGTTTATCCTTGCTGTTTGATAGGAGAGGCAGATTATAATACGTGCCTAATGATGGAGGTTTTAAGGTTGGCGATAACTTTAACATCATGGAAATCAGCTTTTATACACTGACGTTTTTTTTAGTGTTGATCTGAATACATGAGCTCCGCTTTCTGTCTTTTATTGCCAAAATGGGAGTCATGATTATATTGAAAATAGGACCTGCTCCTGCTGCCTGATCCCATGCACGTATTCATTCCAAATGATCATTGCTTCTCTTTTACATTGGTTTTAGGCTCCACCTTAACAACCTTTGGATCTTTTTCCTTTTCAATAGCAATAATTATAAAGGATGTTTGAAAAATACTTTTCCTGTGTTGCTAGTGGGAAATCAGAACATCCAGAGCTACACACATTCTGTTCTTTTTGATCTGACACAGACTAGTTATTTTCCATCTGAAGGGTGACATTACATTTGTTCTTATCTTACACAAGGGTAGAGAATCCAGAGTCAGACACATGGTCGTCAACAGCAATCGGACTTTATTGCTTTTGGTGTCAAGGGGGATATGGGGATGGTGTTGTGTGGTGGGAGATGGAGCTTGCATGTGCCGTTTTCTAACAGCAGCCACAGATAATTCAATCAGGCGATCCTTTGCTGTCACTGGTCTTCTTGACCTCTCTGTTCCACTGTCACCAAAAGGATACTGAATTCATTTGGTGTCACAACAGCAGTCGTCAGACACAGAGAAGTACTTTTTCCAATTGAATCTGACGTTTTTCTAAATGCTGTCAGATGATGCCTTTGATGTCAGCCCTATTGGAGTACTCTTCCAGTGCTGGAAACATTGCCAGATTGCAGCCCTTTATTTGCTCTGGCTCTCCATTTTTGATATATAACAGAAAATGTTTATATGCAGAATGTGTTGATTATGTTTTTCAACATGGCCACACTCAATTTTTTGTTAAGAATATGGCCTATTAATAATAATGCAGTCTTATGGTAAAGAATTTTTTTTCCCATGTATTTTATTGACAGTGAAACTCAAGCTGTACATAGTGGGAAAGCAGCCATTTTTACACATCAGCATCAAATTTACATCCTACCACAATAATCTTGTAGGTTGGTTCTAATTAACCCTTAAGTACATGCAACAAAGCTATGGTAAGGTTTCTCACTTTTTTTTCCCAAGCAGCAACTTCCTAGTTCAAAAATGAAGTGTCAGGAAAGTGTCAAAAACTAAAGTTCACGTAGTGGACGCTTGGGGCTAGGTTCAAAATCAAGTCAGTCCCTACGGTCTCTCATATTAAAAGGATTAAAATGATAGAATTAACATGTTAATTTTAACATACAACCTGGTACAAAACGAATTTCCAATTTTTATACGTAGCTAACTACTTAGGAATTTAGTAGTATTTGAGGTCAAGATTGATTTTGATAGCTGTCTGATACTGTCACCTTTGCTAGTTTGGATCACTGAACTACATCTTATCCATGTTTGTGCTTTTGGTGCTTATGTTGGTAGCTTTTTTAATGGAATTGCTCAACAAGTTCGTCTTCCTGTGAAGTAGCCACAATTTACAGAAAATTGTGCTTTAGTTTGGGTGAAATCTAACTGTTGTTTTTTTGTTTGTTTTTTCTAGTCTGTGACATTATTGGCATTAATTACCAGATATCTGTGTCTTCACCCATATAGCTTATGGATGCAACTTTCTAACAAAAGTTGGTAGTAATAGGCAATAACTTTATACCATTATCTGGTCAAATTATCTGGCCAAAAATCTACCATTAACAACTAGAAGGATGCTAAAATTAGTCAGTTTTATTTAAATAAATTAAAGATTTCACATTAAAAACACAGCCTTGCAACACTGCCATCCATAGCTCCTGGCACATTCATTGTCTTGCCAAAAGTATTCACTTACCTATCCAAATCATTGAATTCAGGTGTTCCAAAAACTTCCATGGCCACATGTGTGTTTTAATCAAGCATCTAAGGCATGCAGACTGCTTCTACAAACAGTAAATTCAAGCATGGTACTGTGATAGGATGAAACCTGTGCAACAGGTCCAGTTGAAAGTGGAAACAGCGGACACAAAGTGGAAGTGATTCGGAACAACGGCAACTCAGCCATGAAGCGGTAGGCCATGGGGTTAGCAGATGCTGAGGCACATAGTAGCGCAGAGGTTCGCTACAGTCCTTCAAACTTCATGTGGCCTTCAGATTAGCTCAACAACAGTGCATAGAGAGCTTTGTGGAATGGGTTTCCATAGGCAAGTAGCTGCATCCAAGTCTTACATCTTAAAGCCCAGTGCAAAGTCACTTGTCGTCACTTGATTCTAGAGCAGTGGAGATGTGTTCTCTGGAGTCTTAATCAGGCCTCTTAATTCCAGTGAAAGGAACTCTTAACACTTCAGCATACCAAGATTCTGGACAATTTCATGCTCCAAAATTTCTAGAACGAACAGGGAAGAATTCTAGAGGAGACCACGAGTCTCAAGCTATTTCAGTCAGGCCTTCTCGTACAACATCAACGTCTGTCATCCACACAGAAAGTGACCAGCACTGCTGTAGGAAACATGAATGGTAGAACCATGGAATATCTATGGACTATGAATGAAACTCAGTGATTTGTTGCAACAACAAGCAAAGTAACTGCAATAACATAGCAGTGCATTGTAGGTGGGTTTTGAGATAAAGTCTGAGACCTAGCAAACTTAACCTCTTAATATCAACCAGATCACAGTTGACCTGTTTACGAATATAGTTAAGTAGAGATTGTTTGATCTGGAGGTTATGAAACCACAAGTACAAATTGGCGAGCCGTATATATATATATATATATATATATATATATACGAGGAAGACAGTATTGCTTTTAGTTTTACTCTAGATCATAATGGTAGCAGCTTATTGCCAAAGGAAACGAGGAGGATGATTTGTTTCAGCTTACAGGACTCATGGCCCATAATGCTTTCCCTGAGGAGCTTAGATCTAATGTAGTGGACATTTATTGGCCATCATGATTAATTTCTCTAATGGCTCAGAGTCCCCTTATTCATCTACCTTCACTGAGATTTAGATAATTACATGCCAACTGCCAGATTTTAGATCTCCTACTCTATTGTTCCTTATTTAGTAGAAAGAATTACTTTTAACCCTTTACATTCCACCCATACTTTTTGAACATAAGGGGAAGATGATGTATCTTAACTAAAATGGCTATGTCGTCTGAATTACAATGAGTAGAGAGGTATAAGCAAAGTCTTGGCAGTAAGCCTGCTGTTAAAGGTTTCAAGATAAAGATTTAAATTTTTTGCCAAATCCAGGCTAACATTTACATAATTATCTTTGTCTAGACAAGTTTGAGATAGTGGACCCATAGAAAGAAAAGTATCTAACAATACCCACCACAAAGAAACTGTCTTTTTTTTCTCCAGATATGCCCTAGTGACTCAGTAGAACCTTTAGAGATACCATAAATAGTGCAAAGTCATTTCTAATGACTAACAGAAGTACAGCTGGATTAACCCAATGGGGGGGCTAGGACTCTTGGCCTCAATTAATCATCTGGTTTTCTTCCCCTCTGTGTGAATTGCAGAGATGTAACTGAACAGGAATACATTACTGAGATCATGTGCTCTGAAAAGCATTCAGATTTTTGCAATTTTCTGTCTGATATATGAACACTTGACAGACATCATATTATGACCACATGAGGAGCCGCCAGATGTCTGGAGACCTCTGTAAGGGTAGGTTCACATCTGCCACTTTATATATAAATTAATAATAACAACCAATAACAGGAACAACAATGATGATAGTAATAACAATAATAATCTCCCACTCATGCCCTTGGGGGTGGTACGTGTGTTCTGCAAGCCTGGGTCCTTAAAGAGAGGCCTGGGAGTTTGAGGATTCTGCACAGTACCGTAACTGTTCCTAGGGCTGCACCATTAAGGACAGAGATGTCTGATGCTGTGCCTGGAATCTGCTGGAGCAACTCTCCCTGTTTTGGGATTGCTGCTTCTATTTCCATTGGAGCCACTTTGGACTTTACCTTCTACATCTACTTTACTATTTCCTTGCGCTAATTCTTCATGATGCTGTCTGCTGGGATTTCCAGATCTTTTACGATTGCAGTCTTCTGTTCCTTGTCGGGCGCCACTATGTTTTAGTTGGTAGTGGTTGGTGGGTGTGTAATCATAGATCGCTGATTCACCTAACTGTTCCTATTTCAGGTGTAAGTTCCCAGGTGGAAATGTTATGACAGAAAAACAGAAAAAAACTTCAAGGGCAAAACTTGTTTCGTGAGATAAAATCTTCCAGTTTCTGAAATTATGAGTACCCCATAGCATAATTTTTCACAAAACACAAACCTGAACGCTATGTAAAAACAGAACAAAGTGAAATGCAAAATACAAAGCTCCCCACATGAATATGAACTGCAGGCTTGTGATTGGCATGTCTGCAACCTACCTCCTTATCCATGCTTTGTCACCCTTTCAAGTAAGAGAATTTGCATTCCAATATTGCGTCTAATATTTCCAATTCTGGTACATCACAGCTTCAGAGAACACCTTTTGCATATGTCAGTGACATCAGTGGATTTGGCAAATTTCTGCCAGGAAGGAGAACGAGATTTAAAAGCCACATCTAAATTGCAAGGATAAAGCCATATCCTTTATCAAAAAATCCAGTAAGTTATGTTTATATGTTGCACATAGTTTCACAACATTTCTGAAACAGTTATAAGCTCTTACTGTACATGTGTCATTGAATCAACTTAACTGAAAAAAATTTGATATGTTCTGCAAATAGAAAATATTAAAATTTAAATTTGATAAAAGACGTGACCTTTTGAGGGTTCAATATCATTTAAAAATGACAAATTGGCCTCAAATCAAAACCAGGCAATGATTTTAGCATAAATCAGCAGTTTTTCAGGTTTGTTGGGAAATCTAATCACAACCACTTTACAACCAAATAAAATGTCAATCAAATGTTGTAATAAAAAATAAAACAAAGACACAATTGTTTTTTTTTGTTTTTTTATCATGTGTCTCAATTTTTTTTAAACAACAGTTGGTCAGCTTAAAGCAATGACTTTAGCCTTGTGGCATTTAAACATCTTTTAGACATTTAGTCAATTGAAAATTTGCTCAGCTGGTTAATGGGAATAAGTAAGTGACTGAAATTAGATTGTATTCAAGTCTTTGTAATTGGCTGAAAAAAACCTTTAACCTTTCACGTTTCAACCAAATTAGACTTGCTTACCAGATGTAACCCAGAAATCATGGACATCTGGCTTCAAGGTGTCCATAAAAATCACAGCTTCAACCTTGGAGCTGTAATTTAAATACAGCTTTAAGGTTACACAAATAACTGTGACAAATTTCACATTTTAAGATATTTTAGTGTGGACCAAAGCTGTGATCTCTGTCATCCCTGGAGCATATGGACCTTTTCATATTACTTTCCATTCTCTGCCAAGGGGTAAACTAAACCTTTCACAGTTTATCCAATTGTAGATGGAACTGTCAGATTCAATGTGTCTTAAAAACTTTCCTATGAAATTTCTGCACATTCTCATGGCACCATTAAATTGTCTCATCTTCTTCAAGCTTTGAATGGCATGAGGACTAAAACAAAATTGGTTCTTAGGATTGCACATCAGTAAACACTCAACATCACTCTGTATTGTCACTTGTGTTCAAGTGAGAGGTGTCTCTTGAAGAAAGGAGACAATAGACCGTCATGTTATCAGCGTGGCAGGATGGACCATTTTGAATGTCAAGCAGGGCATAACTGGAGTTTTCATCAGAGATGGTTTTAAAGCTTACAATGCTCACGTGTGTGGTGATGCTGGCAGGCTGCAGGACCTGATACACTTCATTAGAGCAAACTAGTGACAGCTGAGTGACAAAAACATGTAGGAACTCTGCATTAAGTATTGCTTCCTGAGGCAGCATCCTCATTAGTCATTCCTGTCGATCTGCAAGCATTAGGCTTACCAACAGCTCTGACGCCTTACTGTGTTGATGGACTGCTGAGATAAAGCAGCACAGGTGAGGTGAGATGTGTGCCTGGTATTCATAATTTTACATTTGATACACTTGTTCACATGTTTGAGATGGCTATTTTCCCATCAAGAAGTATGAATTTATGCATATTGTTTCACAGTGGGTGAAGTGATACTAGATTTTTTTCCCTTCATTTCAGTGAATAAATAGTGTAGAACTTGCAGAGGGATTCGATTTATATAAAATACCTCATAAAATAGATATGACAGGAGATTTAGGAAAGTAACTGCAGAAAAAAAATGCCTAGACTTAGTATGTCAAATTTGACTATCTCTACGACATATTCAGGCACTGCTGGGCCTTTGTCGAGCATCTGTGGCTGATTGCCGCCTTCGGCTTTGGCAGCATGTTTGGCATTGTCTGTTGGCTGTAGTCACCCCTCATCAGTGGTCATTTTGGCAACCCATCATGTTGAATCAACAACAGCTGTCCTACTGCCTTTTCAGCACAGAGAATTTACAGATTTGCAAAATTTTAGAGGAAAAATGTGAACAACATGTTACACAGAGCTCTTTTTAACCACCGTCAGAAGATAAAGCTCGCTTTAGCTCACCTAGTACAGTTCACCAGCACTGAGCTGTTTTTTTACTTCAATTTAAGTTCTTTTTTTTAGCTGTGCCAGAACTACATAGTAAGGTCTGAGGCAAAGCCACTTTGGTTCAGGTATAAAAACTGTCTTGTCAAAAAAAAGTTAACCTTGTAATAATATTTTAATATTTGATTCAATTTTTAGGATAAACTTCGGCCCATATGTGGACAACATATGACAACTACAAATGGAACACATCTCATCATCATGATTACATGCTGCATGTGGGTCAAACAAAAGTAGTAGATGTGGGCCAGTGCAGGACAAGAATAACTTTAATAAGAATGCTATCTGGGGACTACTGTGTGAAGGTATTCCTTTCTCGTAGCATACAGAGCCAAAAAACCTCACCAAAAAGGTCAGAGACAAATAGTTAATCTGTTTGCTTTAAGTTGTCTCACATGTATGTATCATCATTTATCTATGAGTAAAATGAGCTCAGATTATTTCAATTGTGGCTGTGCACAGTCACTTCAGTTAGAAATTTAAATTTATGCAATAAAACTAAGGGGAACGATACTATAAATGGCTTTTTAAGTCACTGTAAATGAAATAGTGCCCTCAAGACAAGGAGTTACTTTTTTAGGCATAGTGTATATTGCTTTATCTCCAGTCAGTTTCAGATAAAGAAACTGTTCTTGTAGCGTGTTCAAGTGGAACTTCTAACAAAAGACACAACAATGTTGGTTCCAAGGCTGCAGTTAGAGCTTTTGAGATATCGACCTTTGTTTCACAGTACTAACCTTTTGAAAACCTCCTTCCTTCATACAAGATTTAGAACATTACATATACTAGTAAAAAGCCATCATAGAGGTGGTTTTTGCCAGGCCTGCAGTGCCTTTTCAAATTTATTGTTCTCTTTAGTGGTGACTCAAACATAATTCGATTCTGGATACTAATTTGGGCGACTGCTGAATGTGGTATGTGAAACAAATGCAAATGAATAACGTAACATCGCATTCGCAGGAGGATGATGAATATGAAAATCAAAATAAATTAGATTTATAATAAACATTGAAAAAACACATAGATGCTTTGTTGCTGTATGTGTGATGATGTTTGTGCAAAGTCAGAGACTGGGTAAATATCTATATGTAGTGTATACATATACATGTATACACTACAGTCAAAGTAGTAGAGAGAGAGTAGTAAGTAAGTAGTAAGTTTTATTGATTTTCCTGTATTTCTTTCTAATCAGAGTTAAATCCTCACTATATTCCAAAACACCAGAATTACAATTGCAGTCCTGAAATATTTAATTGCATTACTTTACAGGTATCAGGGATATCCATCCATCCATCTTCTTCCCCTTATCCAATTCAGTCACAGGGAGCCTGGAGCCTATCCCAGATCCCATAGGGTCAGAGGCAGGGTTCACCTTGTTAGTCTCTCACAGGGCTAACACAGAGAGAAAGACAAACATTTATACCTATGGCCAAGTTAGAATCACCAATTAACCTAACTCCTCTAAGGGCATGTCTTTAGACTGTTAAAGCAAGCTGGAGTACCCAGAGAGAACTGGACAGAGCATGCACAACTCTGTGCAGAAAGGTGGTGGATTTAAATGCAGGACCTTCTTGCTGTGATACAACAGTGCTAACCACAATGCTACCATGCTACCCGGTATCATGGGTAATATTTATTTATTAAAATGTTGTCACTGAAACTTTTAAAAAAGAATATAATAAATAAATATAAATATATTATATATGTATATAGAGAGAGTATAAGGTGTGAGACCATAGATATTAACTTATTTTTAATTTTTATTTGTAAGCCGAAAAAACTCAGAACATCAAGAAAACTTTTTACATTAACATTGCTGCATTAATATTAACATTTTTTTTCTTAACGGTGTACCAGATATCAACAGACCACTTTCTCTATATATACAGCAATTGCCTGGCTTTCACAATGTGACCTATTCTAAATGAATGTGAAGCTGTTAAAATAAAATAAGGATTCATTAGTCCTTTGATGACCATGTGAAATGTCCCAATTAAAAATCTTTTTAGTGATTCTCTTTTCAGACATCTTCACAAGTCTATTCCAAAGCTGAAAGACTTGACATTTATATCTGATTTATGTCTCCACTAATGGCCACAACTGAAGTCGATTTATGGACTTCTGAAAAAGATCAATAATGCACAGTGTAACAACTTAACTTAGTCACAGTACTCCCAGTCATGAGAGGCACAGTGAGACACAAGACACATTTAACTATGTTCATCACAGATCTCAGGGCTCTAATCCATGATTTATGCAAAACTCTGACAGTTGTCATGTGCTTGAGCACCATCAAGCCTAGACATATACTCTTCGGCATATGCTTGTGGTATTAAAGCAGTGCACCCTTTTTTAAAAATGAGGTTTCTCATTTGTATTTGTCATGATTCTCTGATGATCGCCATCTTTAGTACCATTCTGCTGCACTGTTTAGTATAGTATTCAGATTATTTTTTTCAGCAAAATAAAATCAAATATATAAAATAATATTGATAGTAATAATAAAAAAATAGCCATATAATAATGTGCTCACAAACTGCTAAATCAACTTTAACTTCAAAATTTGAAGAAGTAACTCATTAACAAAAATGCCTAGTAAAGTGTGAGAGCTTATTGTTAGGAGTCTTGTTAGGAAAACTAATTGTCATCACATGAGCTAGCTAAAGAGGATTAATGATGTAATAAAACTGCTTATACCAGATAATTTTTTACTTATACTCAATGAGTAAAAAGCTTTTTTAGTTTTATTTAAACACACTACAGATGGAGGTAATTGCATAAAAGATATCGCCACTACAAACCTTGTATGCTGTATTGTCATACATTTCTCTCTCTCTCTCTCTCTCTCTCTCACACACACACACACACACTTGTCACCTCTCTTAGCAAGAAGGTCCTGGGTTCGACCTGGTGGACTTTGCGTACTATCCCCATGTCTCTGTGGGTTTTCTCTGAGTATGCCCGCTTCATCCCACAGTCCAGAGACATTCATAGGGTTAAAGTTACTGGTGATTCTAAATTGCTCATGAGTTTGAATGGTTGTTTGTCTTTATATGTTACCCCTGTGACAGATTAGCGACCTGTAAACTGCCTCACACGCTGTGACAGCTGGGGTAGGCTCCAGGGCATCTTTGACCCTGAACTGGATAAGTGGAAGAAAATGGAAATACATGTTTGCGTGTTGGTGTGTGTTAGATGTATAATATATATTGTTCACTGTTAGATGATTCTGATTATCTGGGGAAGATTTTCAAAAGAAAATTCCTCTGAATTTATAAGCAGCACTGGAACAGCTGCTTAAAAATTCAACACAATGAACTAAAAGTTTGAACTTAATTTCCTACATTAGTACCAGATTACATGAAATCTCTCAGGAAATTAGTAGGAAATGATGGGTCTTCAAAAAAAGGGTTCTTATATTGTTTTCTAACAACCCTCTCCCTGCTGCTAGAAACAACATCTTGGTGGAAAAAACTGAGACATGAAATCTGGTAATTAGCCTGAAAATGAGACTGATTTTAACTGCAGAAAGTAGAATATGCGAAGCCACCCCATCCTCAGAAAGAATGACCTGAATGTCCTAAATAGTGGTTAGTTCTTTGGTTGGTTGGCTGAGTGTATCATAGCCCCAAGTGCTGCAAAAAAGTGAGAGAATCCAATTTTGAAAGATTTATTTGGGATAATTTTAATCTCACTGTAGCTACACTGGTCAATGAAGCAAAGTATTATGTGTCAAAAAGAACAAATGCTGCCAAAAATCATTTTACCTGTGATACCTTGGAGGATTAAAAGAGCCTGAGAACATTAAAGAGTGTGATTAGATGAAAGCACTGTCAGTCCTGATGCTCGGCTGACATTGATGGGGTGAATTCCAGCAGCAGAAGACTGCTGCTGACAGACAGGGAGACAGAACAAGGAGAGGCAGGTAATGATGGAAAGAGTAAGAAAATACTAGAAGGGATTATTTCAGACTGAAAGAAATTGGGAAAAAAGAAGAGTAAAATGGCTGAATATGGGAAAGGTTGGTGTATTATGTGTGATAGTGCGGTACTGTATCCACTCCACTGCAGATAGTTAAAAATGGATGTACGAGAAAATGTCTGTGTGGGTGTGTTTGTGCGCCATGCAACAGGAAGAGGGAGAAGCGGAGAAATGGGACTCGACTAGGCCTCCTATATCCAGGGATAATAGAGCTGTCACAGTGTTTTGACTCAGGGCATTGATTCTGCCTTTAATTGCTTTAGGCCTCCACTGGCTGGATAGCAGTCTGAGGATATTAAATGCAATGTATTGTTGCACTAGAACAGTTATGACACTGATCACACACTGATATGTACTCATGTGTTGTCAGTGCCAATAATCCTTTTATCGATTGGGGCCGCCACCAAACAATTACAGCGATTGTGCTGTGGCATAACTCAGGCAGGGTAGCACTCTGTTTCCATCCAGCATGGGTATTTTATTGAGTTAGACTAATGATTTCCTCAGTTTTTTAATGTATTTTTTAAAGAATTGTTCCACAGTTTCAAATCATTTTTGTTTGGGCTTCTCTTAGGAAGAGATGTATATAAGCTAAAACACCAGGAACTTCACTCTGTTTTGACCTGGCATGTTTAACCTAAAACCTTTGACTGGTAAAGGGAGAGAGTTGGCTGATACAATGGAGAGAGTGAAGGTAGATGCATTGTGTGTGCAGGAGACATGGTGGAAGGGAAACAGGGCATTGGGAGTGGATTAAAGCTGTTCTACCATCGTGTAGATAGGAATAGCAATTGAGTAAGGGTGATCTCAAAGGAAGAGAATATGACAATATTGTGAAATGAAGAAAGTATCAGACAGGATTATGAGTCTGAAGCTGGAAATCGAAAGGGTGATGTTGAATGTTGTGAGTGTGTGCGCCCCAGATGTTGTCAGTTAGAAGGAAAGGAGGAATCCTGAAGTAGGTGGATGAACTGGTAGGGAGTGTCCCCAGGGGAAAAGAGTGGTGATTGGAGCAGACTTAAGTGGACATGTAGGTGAAGGGAACAGAGGTGATGAGGAAGTGTTGGGTAGGTGTTATGTAGAGAAATACAGAAGGACATACTTTAAGAAGAGCCATTGTGGTGTAATGGGAGGCTGTTGCTAGGCAGCATGGTACTCTGTAGGATGACTTTGGGCATCGAGAAGAGGAAGCAAGTGAAGGCAGTTGCAATTTTTAAGTGGTGGAGTTGAAGAAGGAAGAATGTTGCACAAAGTTGGAAAAGGAGTTGAGATAGACTTTGATTTGTATGACATTAGGCAGAAGGCTCCATGAACCATGATGTTTGCAAATAACATTGTGATCTGTAGAGAGCCTGGAGAGGTGGAGCTATGCACTGGAGAGAAGAGGAATGAAAGTCAGTATAAGCAAGACTGAATACAGGAGTATGAATTAGAGGAAAAAGATGAAAAGGTGACCAATCAACGAGTATAGATAGTGACACTAGTGTTTAAATACCTGGGGTCAACCATCCAAAATAACAGATGCACAAAGTGAAGGAGTGTGAAGGTACAGCAGGGTTGCGTGGAGACAAGTGTCAGGAGGTGATTTCTGACAGAAGGATGGCAGCAAGAGTGAAAGGGAAAGACATTAATTTGCGGACGTTAGCAACTGTGACAATATTGAGAATAAATAATGTTTCATGTTTTCACGTTTTCCTGCATTAAGAGTGCAGACATCAGTTCAGGAGATGAGGCTTAAGGTGAGGAGGATGAGGTGGGTCACTGTATTTAAGATGTCGGGGCAACACAGCCAATTCCATAAACTGACACCCGATCCTGTGTATTTTTAATTGATTAATTCTAAGGTAATGAGAATGCATCAATTTTTTGCAGGATATAATTACACACTAATTGATGTATATTTATGAGTACAGCACTTTTTTCTATTAAATAACCTTATTAAGCTAATGCGTTTCTCACTGACTTTCATTTTTATCGTGGGCAAAGCCAGCGAATTATTAATTATGACAGTGACAAATAACAAAATTGTCAAATAAAACAATTTCTATAATATCATGTCAGTTAGTTTGAAAGATTTGCTGCAATAACCCTAATACAATCATTCACCGTTATGGGGAAACCTGGCAGCAGGACATGCTGTAGCTGGTGCTGTCCAATACTATCTTAAGTTAGAATTTTCTGATAAAAGATGTGAAAAGAAGAAAAAAAAGGGACAATTTTCTCCCTGATTCCATGCTTAGACATCACTGTAGAGGATGCACAGAGATGAAAATGATATTGATCGTCTCATCTGAGTCTGGGTAAGATGGAAATCAATGCACATTTCCCAAAATGTCAGACTGTTTATTTTAAAACTGCACTATAGCCATGCCTCATTTTAGTGGCCCCAAATGACAGCAGGAGATAGCAGCTGGTGTTTTAAAAGTTCTGATGGATTTTATTTCCCAGAACCACTGTGAGGTTATTAAGTGTCCTTTTTTCATATAGTGTCCAGTGGCACCAGAGTTTATTTTATCTATTCCTGATAAATCCATTGTGTACTAGCTGGTGGGCTAGAACACTTTAGGTTTTAAAAACTAGCCCTTTCTTTTCTGTTGTCGTGGTACTTTTCAGGACTAAAATGAATAGATAAATGCTCTTTTTGATATTGAAATTGGTCTCGTTTGTTGCTAGATGTCTTAATAATGAATGTAAATGCAATGAGTAATGACATCATCTTTCTTTTTTTGCTCAGTATCTGACACATTTGTTTCGATACATTTGTAATAGCAGCTTTCTTGCTTGCTTGCTTGCACAAGATTCAAGCAGTTGTTTATTACGATGATGATTTTCTGCTACCTGTGTTTACCTGAATCCAGTGATA
>VVHJ01055423.1:0-16555 GCA_015107715.1 Tylochromis polylepis
CTGTACTTTATATTACGGCTCTTGAGTTTTGGTTTTGGGGACCAGGGTGGGGTTCTTTTTCTTCCATTTAACTTTTATGTGCGTTCCGCAGCCTAGACCGGGACGTAACATCTCACTCTCTCCGTTTCCCTGCACTGAGGTTTCCTTGTGTTGTTTTCATGTGAAAGGGTGCTGTCCCAGAAACAGTTCAATATTTACTCATCTAAAGGCAGCATAACTAACAAACAGGATTTACAAGGAGTATACAAAGGAAACCGAGGTGGTGGTGGTGGTATCTACTTTATTTGTCAAACCAGGCGTGTGGTGACATTTCATTCCTTTTCTACACAAATAGAAAAGTTCTGTCTGCTTCAGTCAGAGGAACTGTTCATAAGGAATTATGAAGAATATATAGTTTTATTATAATATCAAAATACATATTTATAGTCTTTATTTACTTCAGCCATGTGCAGCAGGGCTGCTTAACCTTAAAATGAATCAGATTATTTAAACATGATTCATGCATAACACTGTCTGATAGTGAAGATGTGAAAAGCACTTCAATTTCTGACCAAATCAAAAGGGAAACTTATTCTTTTAATGTATATTTGCTTTGATTAATACCAATAAACTCATACCTTTTCTAATAGATGTTCTTTTAGCTGAAATTTCTTAGCATCACCAACTAATGCATGTAAGTTCCTGTGTATTTTGTGCTACTGTAAATTGGCAGTTGCATTAGTCTGAGGTTACGGTTTATTCATTGGTGCTTGCATGAAATGGTTCATCAACACAGTCCTGCAACCATTTACACTGGTGCTTAAGGTGCAGTAGACTCTCTTTAGATTTCTCCAAAACTATCTGTGCTGTAAATCGAAAAAATAAATAAATAAAACGAGAAGAGCATGGCATGCCGAAACGCAGTGCACAGAATGTACAGACATTTACAAGCATAAACTGCCAGTGAGCCTGCTATGTTACACCTCAGCAGGTTTGGAAGTAGATTTTAATACATTCTTTGGGCTGAGAATCTCTTTGGACTTATATGCCAGAGAAGAAGAATCAGTGAAAATGTGAGAGATAAATTCAAACTAGTAACCACCCTTGTGACATGAAACTCTGACTTTAATGTGTTACTCTCACTTTGTAGCACAGCTCTCTGCATCTTGCACAGTACCTGAGATTCATGCTGCTCTCTGAGAAGCTTCCGCAGTGTTCGGTTTGTGACCTCAAATGTCTCCAGTTTCTGCAGCAGCAGCTCGTTCTGACAGGCCAAGGCTGAAGACTCCAAGCCAGACAGCTTCTTCAACAGCAAACACACAGACAGAGATAGAAGTACTGCATCACGAAACACTGAGAAAGCCTCCTGTTTCTTTCTAAAGTTCCCACGGTTCCCCAGTCTCACAGGACACACTGAGCGAGCAGACCCTGAGGTAACACTCACACTGCTACCAGCAGCGCACAGATTGAAAAAAGACTCTCGCAGGGCGGAGGCCTGCTTTGCAGCTGCTGCTCCATCCACCTCAGCCTCCATCAGCGTCCTGAGTAAAGCATCTTTGTCCTGATGCACACTGTCACTGTGTAGGAACAAACAGACCTTAAATCACAAACATACTACTACTCGAATATGAGTTTCATAAACTTCATACTCTGAAATGACTTTCCCACCTTTATGTCACATACGCTAACAGGTAGTATAGCTTGACTCAACTGAGTTTCAAATATTTTCTTTCAGTTGCCTATAGTATAATTAACCACACTGATCTCTAAGCCCTTTAAAAATGAGGGTAAAGAGAGGCTGTTTGTCACGTGAAGGACTGGGAATGAGTTTGGAATCACATTTGCCTGTTACAGTCATTCTCCTCCAGCATCTTCTCCACGGAAAGCCGTAACCTGGTGTTTTCCTGCTCCGTCTCCTCCAGCTCTTTGGTCACCTCAGCCAGCTCCTCTTCCTGCTCAGCGATCACCCGCTGGGACACGCTCAGTTGCTTCGACTGACGCTCTAGCAGCCGTTCCTTCTTTTGCATTTCTACCTGCACACATACAGGATATGTATAGGGGAAAACAGACATGTGGACCCACGTTTTAAGTGTGGGGATCAACAAGAAAACCTCACTGCTCTATGTGATCATCAGATGTGGCCGTTTAAAATGGGGGCAATTCTTTCTATGGGGTAAATGAACAGGTTATCGCCCTGCTATACTTATTACATGTGAGTGGCAAGACTGGAGAATTTTGACTAAATTAATACACTGCTATATTTATACTTTGATTCTTAAATGGCGCTTTTCTACTCTCCTAAAGCATGTAAAGCACTTTATACAACTTTTTTCCAGTGCTTTCTATCTAACATTCACACTCTGATGGATGCACCAGAGTGCAACCTGGAGTATTTGGATATTTGGCAAGCAGACTGGAGCAGCTAGTCCGACCTTCTGATTAGTAGATGACCTGCTCTACCTCGACCAGGCTTTAGTATTACCTGTTGTCTCATGACAGGGTGGTACACTCCAAACTGAGTTTGTGAATATAGCCGTGAAAATGAAATAAATAGGATTGGATTAAAGGTGATCGAGCTTGCAAATTGTTATGTATTTTAGGTCTAACGTATTCAAAAATGTTCGAATTTCCAGGAGTAATCAAAATGGTTTCCATGGAATAACCCATTTGTTGTCTGGGTGCCTTAAATGGTTATGTAACAATAAATATGTAACAAGACTCGCCTTGAAAATCCCATGAAAGAAAAATAGAAATCAACAATGTTAATAACATAAATACCACCAACAAACAAATTATAATCTGAAATCTGTCTAATTAATAGTAAGGTTAGGGTTGTAGGTTGGACAGCTGCTTAATTCAAACTGACCTCATTTTTCAGCGAGTTGACTTCAGTCAATAAGTTGTCAATCTTCCTCTTGTACTGGCTGATTTGTCCATGCAGGCCTTCTTCCTCCTCTGATGCGAGATCAGCTAACTGAAGCGGAGACTGCGAGCTTTCAGGTTCTGGTTTCGGTGGTGTGATCTCAAGGTGGTGTGTCGGCCCCTTGGTGCAAAAATATACCGCGACACTACATCTTTGATTGCTGAGCGTTTTAAAAAAATCTCATAGTGCATTGGAAACTGAGAGAAGGTATTACCTCCCACTTGTATGTAGCATCACGTACGGCGGTCTTTCCTGGCGTGATCCCCAGACCTCGAGTTTTGACTTTCGCCATGGGACGAAGGTCTGCTTTGTCGACCGCAGTCTTCCCCTTTAAAATACAGTGCGCTTATATTAACTACACTTACGGGTATATACTACGGGCATGAGTGAGCACACAGCTTATGGTCAAGAGATTAGATTAGGAAAAACACATTCACAATAAAACATGAACAACATCACTAAGACAGACAGTCCACATACAAATATCTAACCTGAGGCGACCTGCCAGGACCCCTCTGGCTCTCCATGTGGACGTGTACTGGCACAGCGTCGTTGATGTGCACATGAATTGGAGGTGAATTTGAGCGTGTTCTCGTGATTTTCCTCTGTGGTACATGAGCTTAAGTAAGAATAAGCTTAACAGAACAGTATGTAGCTCAATAAAAAAAACAATATCTTAATAATGTACAAATAAATATGACAGGATATGTGAGTTTGATTGCACAAAATCCATCTTTTTCTTTTAAGGTAATTCAAAAACAGCTAGAATAATAACTGGGTATTCTTTTACAAAAAGACTGTAATGGATATGATCCAAAACAGATTCCTGATGCTGTCCACTCTGGTTACTCCCAATGAAAATCATCAATCTTCAACTGCCACCTCCAGCTCCACCCACTCCTCTGCACTCACTTCTCTTGTGCACCGTTTGCTGCTTTTGATTTATTTAAACTTATCTACCTTTACTATCTCTGCTCCTTGCATGTTCACCTTTCCACCTCATCTACTGTCTTGATTCTAGTGACGTTCATTCCTCTTCTCTCCAGAACATGCCTCCACTTCTCCAGTCTCTTCCACCTGTTGTTGAAGCTGAGGAGGGGCTCATCAGCTTTACTCCGCTGTAGTTACAACAGCTCTGCACATCTGTCAAGAAGTCCACTACCCTCTCTCCCAGACATCTCTATACCTGCACAGGTATGTCATCTGGACTGACTCTTCATCGTCTTCACAGCTCCCCTCACTTCCTGATTCACTAACTTTCCTCCATCAGTCCTCCTCTCTCTCTCTCTCTCTCTCTCTCTCGTTTTCTTCATCCATCAGCTCCTCAAAGAACTTCAGTTTTCTCAACACACTTTTTTCACTTGTTAGCACATTTCTGTCCTTAATCAATCTCTCCTGCTCCACATCCTTTCCAGCTTAATCACACTGGCTGGCCCTTTTCTCCTTCCTTAATGTCCAGCCTCCTTTTCCTTTGCCTCCTCGCTCTTTGCCATATATCTAGCCTCACAGTACTCCCTAGATATCCCATTTTTTCCTTTTCAAAACTCATCCTTTGGATACTTCCTCATTCCACCACTAAGAGTCCCCATCCTTCCTCTGTCTAGAGGATACACTAAACACACTCTTGGCAGTTTCTTCTGTTCTACTTTTACAGTCACCCAGAGCCTGTCTCAGTTTTCCTGTCTGATTCGCTCTACCTCCATGACACTATTTGGATACTTTCCCTTCAACATTACCCCTACTCCATTTCTCTTCCTATGTACACAATGCTTGAATCCAAATACAGTGCTCCTGGCCTTGCTTCCATTTGTTCTCATGCACACGCAATATCTAAGTATTGCTCTAAGACTCTACCTTCTTCCTTCTCTCCATCATATCAGCCAACTCTTTTTCCATGTACCAGAAATAGTTCCTACATTTCGAGTCCCTACTCTCCCAACACCTCCACACTCCTGCCTTTCCTCACATCAAACTTGCCTTCCCTCTTTCCTCCCAGGCACAGTTTCCACTTTAACTATTTGGTCCATCAGCACCGGACATGGCCGTCATTCACTCCGGCACCAACAAATCCGATCCTCATTCTTGTGTTTGATGTCTGATTGGAAAAAGACTTCTTTCTGACGTCCCATTTATTAATACATAACCAAAGAGTACACTTCATATCGACATTCTTTTTAGACAGTTGGCGAAGTTGTCATAAGGTCACTAAGAAGTATTCCTTCCCATGACATTAGCTTCAAGCCATCACGACAGCATTTTTAGGATCTGTATAGTAAACGAACAAGTCGGCCATCTTACCATAGTTGAGACCGTAAAAATACATCCCAAAAAACAGAAATATAATTCATTGGCAAAGCACCATTTATTGCTTCGAGAGCAAAATAAGGAGTTGGATTGGAGTAAACGCCAAGAGACAAAGCTTCTTTCTGGTTGGTCGCTTTAAAGCGCGTGACGTCTAACTCCAACACAGATTGGAGCAGAGTCGACGACGTTACGTCACTTAGCAACACACTCAATAAGCTACCAAAGAGACAAGCTGTATAAAGATGACCCCCCCCCCCCTTTTCTATACATGTCGCCAGGTCAATTCCATTTTCTAAAGTAAGACTCGCCACTCAGCAGCCATCTTGAAACTCACTCGGACTCTTACCTTGAATCATCAGAGGAACAAGAAGCAGTCAAATGTGGTAAAGCACATGAAAACTGCTTTTCTTCTGCCATCATCTTTGCTGTCGCGAATCTCATGTTAATGAGTTACTGACTTTTTTTGCAATATACGCTAACTCAGTGTTTCCCAACCTTTTGGAGCCACAGCACATATTTCACATTAGAAAAATCACACATTATATGTAGAGACAACTCTGACTTATTCCTTGAGTTAGATCCTTTTTCTGTGCTTAAATGATTCATACCAGTGAAAAAGCAGCCAGCATCCAAAGAAAATCTTTGAAAGACCTTAAGAAACCTGGAACCTCGAAACACATCTATTGAGTGTATCAGCTGACTAATGGGCTGCTTTTAAATTTAAGGAGCTGCTCAGGCACGCTAGCCTTTTTTTTCTAAAAGTATTTCCATCCACACTACAATACAGCTATAGGCTTGCTTTAGAGACAGGTAAAGCTGATTGTATCACAGAACTGTTTTAACACAAACAAACAATAACAACAAAGAAACACACTTCATCTCTGTTGTGATACGGGATACTCCTTTAATGAAGCCAAATATTGTTTTTTTTATTGGCTCCATCACATAGGGGAAAAAAGCAACATCTGATACAGTAACTAATTTTAATCATTGTTAAGATGGGAACATGAGAATACACCAGTCTTTGGCACCTCCTACTCTAAACAAACATGCTGCTTACAGATAAACATCTGTTCTTTTTTTTTTTTTAAAGAAATATTAAAAATACACTTGACATTTTGACACTGATAATCACAAGCATGTGACACATGTGGGTATAAAGGAGGGGTGCTCCCATCTTTTGGACAATTTTACAAGTAGAAAACAGTAGAAAGGACCCCTGCACATCTGGGGAAGAAATCAGGATTGATCAGTTGGCAGTTATTTGTGACGTATTCTCTGTTCTGTGGTATCAGGTCGCTGATGTGGAGTTGGGGCTTTGTGTGTCCATGTCAAAAACAAGTTTATTTCTTGTGCTCTGCTGGATTCTAATACTGCTTAGGCAGATCACAGATGGCTAGATGGCTAGCCTTCAAAAATCACTGTTGGCTTCTGTGCATTTTCACTTTGAATACTTTGAAATGGACTGATTTGGCATGATTGCAACAACAATATAAAGTGTTTTATGTAGCTGAGACCTGGTGGCGTCAAATCTTGAAAATAAGTGGGTAAATTCTGTGAAACCTTTCAAAATAAGGCAAATTTGTGTCACAAAACGCTGAAGATTTGTGGTCCTTGAACACCCAACATGTAAGATAATTATGACAGGAACAGCAACATGGCAGCTGAAGAGAGAAAAAAAAAAGCCTTTTGTGGTTTGAATGAAGTTGGATTTCAGGGTTTATATTTCCATTTTACTTTACAGTAGTACTGTAATATCCTCTGTATAATCCTGCAGATTACACATTCTGATAAACATATTGCAGTAATGAACAACAACATAACACACAAAACATTAAATTTTGTGTCAAATCCAGAAGCAGAGTGTGGAAAACTAGGCACACTTTAACTGCTTCAACAGGAATTAAGACGCCAAGCAGCAGCCAGGCACTGCTAATCAAATTCACTTGATTATCTGATCATCAGCAAGTGTGAGCACCTCTACATAAGCTGACGTTTTGGCAGTTTGCTGCTCCTGAGCATTCAGGTGTGTGTTAACACAATGCCAAAGAGGAAAGACATCAACAATGATCTTGAAAAAGAAAATGTTGCTGCCCATCAACCTGGCAAGGGTTAGACGACCATTTCCAAACAATCTGTTGTCCATTGTTCGACAGTCAGAAGGATTATTCACAGGTGGAAAACATTCAAGACATGTGCCAATCCTTCCAGGTGTAGATGTGCCACCAAATTCAACCCAATTTGGTGGCATAAATTGGGTTGAATTTGTGCCACCAGAGACACTGCAACAAAACCCAAGAGCTCCATTTCAGAACACCAGCACAAACACCTCAGACCAACTGTCAGCACGGTGGTGGAGGGATGATGATTTGGGCACCTTGCAGTCACTGAGTGGAGCATGAACTGCTCTGTACACCAAAGTGTTCTACAGTCAAATGTGAAGCCATCTGTCTGACAGCTAAAGCCTGAATGAAACTGGGTCATCAACAGGGCAGTAATCCCAAGCACAGCAGCAAATCTACAACAGAATAACTGAAAAAGGAAAGAATCAGTGCTGTGGCCCAGTCAAAGTCCAGACCTCAACTTGACTAAAATACTGTGATGGGACTTTCAGATTACTTCAAGTTATTGTTGTTAAACGTGGTTCTACGAATTTCACAGGGAGTACTTAGCTTGTAACACACACTGCTTTTACATTTCGACTTGCAGTGTATAATGTGTCATTTGTTTTTGTTCATTGCTGGTAGTATTTAAATCATTTTAAAAACGCTGCCAAAGACCAAAGGATTTTACTTTCTTTTTACTGTGACAGTGTCGTTTACACAGTGATGTTCACCACACAAGTTATCTTGGTAATATTATGCCTGTAAAAGTTCCATCCTTCTCACAGAAGCTACCTTCTTAGTAGTTTGTTTGCACAACTTACAACATGTTGTTTGCATAATTTTATATTCTGTAAATATTTCATTCTCACAAGCTACCTTAATTTAAACAAATTCATATCTACAGGATGATCTTGTTAATATTTTGTTCACAGAAGCTATTTTACTGATACAAGTTTAGTACCTTGTTTACACAACTTGATATTTTATTTATCATAGCTATTATTTTGTGTGCACTGATGGGGTTTTGGTTTGTTCTATTGTTTAAAAAAAGTTCGTAATATGCAGTGAATTTACCTCGAGAATATTGCACCAAAAAAAAAATTTTAACGATCTACTCTTCACATAGCCATTAAATCATGTGAGTCAGGACCCACTTCCATCATACAGAATGTTATAAACATGTTATTGCACCATGCTTCATATGCTGCTGGGTAGAGTAGTATAAAACTGACTGCAACATGAAAAACCAAAAACAAAGAAACAAGTTTCAGGAAACATCTGTGAGAAATCAGAGGCATTTAAATAATACACATTGTTTGCATCAATGATCCAAGTGGTGCTACATAACAAATGTTGCATTTGTGGTGATGTTTCGAACATGAAGAACAGAAACAGAAGTTCCACAAACGGTTAACAGAAGCTCAAAGTTACGTTGGTTGTTTATTTTATTTAGCAGGTTTCGTAGTTATAATTCTGATGAAAGGGCAGCAGCAGTTTCTGCTTGGGGTTATTTTCCAACAGAAAAATGCAAATTGTGTGTCAGCAGGATTCCTGTTGAATCTTTTCAGAGATCTTTTGAGCTCTGAGAACTGAATGTACAGTAAGAAGTTATAACAACATAGAAACAAGACTTTTGGAATAGTACCTGACAAATTTGTCAGTATGCAAGTGTTTGAGGATTTACTGTGTACCATTGATACAAAGTGTTAGAAAACATCATTGGTATTGCAATCCTCACCAACAGCATTACTTTTGAGCACCACAGAAATCTTTCTCATTCTTTTTCACACATGTAAATGACATGTTATTGCTGCCTACTCAATACAGCCAACTGCTATTAAAAACATGACAAAAGATGAAAAGTTTAAAATCAGTGACCCACATAACTTTTACTCTTTGAAAGAAAGAAGGTCACCAGTATGTAGGGCTGGTATGAAGAACAACAACATGAAAGTATTTTTCAATTTCTGGACTAAAGAACAACTAACAAGATCAGAAGAACATTAAATT
This sequence comes from Tylochromis polylepis, assembly GCA_015107715.1. Classification (NCBI taxonomy): domain Eukaryota; kingdom Metazoa; phylum Chordata; class Actinopteri; order Cichliformes; family Cichlidae; genus Tylochromis; species Tylochromis polylepis. Next base: position 9,322 of record VVHJ01055423.1, read on the forward strand.
TCATAAAGTGCAAGCCTACAATATTTTAAAATGCCATAACCGTCAATACGGGAAACACATTACGGTAAAAATAAAATAAAATGTAGAAACAGCTGACTTCCATAGACAAATGTAACACTGAGAAAACACTTATCCTCTGCCTCTCTTCACATCCTCGGAAAACTGGAATGTAACTAGAGAAAAATGGTCAAAGAACAAACTGGCCTCTTTACCATGTTGCTCCTCCTCGCTTTAACTCCATATTTCATAACACATTACATAGTCTTGCAAAATACTGAACAAATACATCTCTGCGCAACACTATTATACATCATGTGTGCACACTCCAATGGTGGCAATAAAAAAAAAAAAAATCATCACTACAAAGTCAAAAGTCATCATTTCAACCAGCTGCTTCGTGCACTGCTGTATCATTCCAACATTTCAACAAGTGCAGTTAAATTTCAGCAGCCATGTGCAGTCGCTTTCCCCTGCTGCTGCCAGGAATAAATCAACAGCAGTTCCTGATAAACTTTTGGACCTTTCACACCTGCCCTGCTATATTAAAGATATGATGCATGCATATTGGCCAATGTAATACTGAAAGTTTGAACATAAAGACAATTTTTACTTTTTAGCTAATACCTCTTAGATGTTAGAGGTTTCAGTGGAACTGGTCGGTGATTTTATATACTATATATATTTCCCATTCACAAATAATCACAAAAAAGACCAAATCAATAATGAATGCATTTCAGTTCGTGAAACCTTCAGGATTTTGAAGGAAATGTACAAAATCTACTGTAAATGTGACCAAACCATCAAACGTTTTCTCTAAAAGACAATCAACTAATCAAACAAAGAAAGCTTCCAAAATCCCAGAGCTGGAGGTAAAATTGAGCTAAAATTGTGAATTGAGAATTAAACATTTCTAGACATTAAAAAGCAGAGATAAAAAGCAAAGAATCCTGAACTGAAACTATGGGATAAATTTGCAAGCAAACATCAAGGGGGATAAAGGATTTTCTGAGGTTTTCTAAAAGAAGATTTTTATACTCCCAGAGCTATACTAACCAGAAGCTATTTGGTGTGTGGTGTGTTTCCACGTGGGAGTTTTAATGGCAAATGGGAGGCGGTTTTTCACTGCAGGAACTTGCAGGCCAGTCTAGCGCAGCCTTCTCTTTAGTATTCATTCCGAACAGGATTGCTAACAAACCTACTGCACTAGCAGCCCTTACTCACTGGTTAAACTCTAAGATCTCAACAACAAAAGCCAAAGTCTATAGGTAGCACTCTCATGCTTTTAAAGCACAAACAAATGTGCAAAATTTGAAACGGACACTAACAGAACTGATCGCCTGATATCTCAAACTGCTCTTTTCATACATTTATATACGCTTTTATTAAGTTTTAGTACTGTGCTATACAAGTTTTCATATGGATTTGATATTAATGTAGGTTTGGACCCCAATAAGATTAGCTGTCCTTTAAGACACAGCTAATAGGGATTCTAATATCCATCTATGGATCTAGGATTTGAAGGCCATAGTTTCAGCAGAGATTGCAGGGAAGCTCGACCCTCCAGCGGGCCCTGGGACTGTCATGGTTTTTTCCCCCAGTAGGACATGCACCTCACCTAGCAGGCATCTAGTCAAACGCTGGAACAACTTCAAGTGGTTCCTTTCGATGTGGGGGAACAGAAGCCTTACTCTGAGGCTCTTCTGAATGTGCTCATTCATTGCACACTTTGCATTGAAGCTCACTTAGGTGAGCCTCTAATGTACTTAATACCAGGTCACATGTCAATCAACAGTATTCTTCATTCTCACTGGTGGTCACTTAAGTCACTCACCTGGAAGTTGCGTCGCCAGCATGTTTTTCGCCCATAGTCACTAAATATTGTTCACTTTCTTGTCGATATGTTGGTACGGCTCACTTCCAGTGTGAACGCGGGTTAACGCCATGAGACACCAGAGAAGGTTCAAAGGAAGCTCTGGGCTATAATCTCTAAGGTCATTCCCTGCAGCTTGGGGCCACAGGCAACGGTAGAAACAAAGCTCATCCAGTAAGCCAAAAGTTTTGCTTTTAGGGTCCTGATAAACAGGATCCTTATAAATAAACAAACAGTGATCATTTTGGTTTCCTTTATTGGTGTTCCTGTAAACTTTTGGGGCAGCCCTGAATTCCTGCGGTGCAAAGTTGCCTGGAACCATCTTTGAGCTTAAAGGAGTAAAAGCCATCAGCCAGTATGGTGACAACAATGACTTAAGGACATAGTGAGAGGAGCACGACTGGTATTTCTTGTGCTTTATAAGAAAGCAGCTAAGGATGTTCTGATTAAGTGGCAGGCCACATGTTAATGCTGTCATCATGAAGTTAAAAGAGATGCCTAGCCATTTCAGTAATAAAAGTAACGATCTGTGTTATCAGAAAGAACAACAAGCAACATATTTGAACTTCTGACAGGTCACCCGATTTCTCACTAGATTGTCTTCACTGATTGAATGAACTAAACTGTACAGGCCCATGCAACACATGCACTACTTCCATTTACTTTCTCATTCCATGTCATCTGAACATCTACAATGCTTTTGTGTGGTGGATCATCCTCTTTGGAGCAAACTACTAACTGACACATGTCTTTGCCTTTTTTTCGCATGCAAGTACAGCACAGTGAAATGGGAAAGGAACCACTATCACGTCACACAAGGCCGGAAAAAAAGTCTCCGAGTTAGCTGGTTAATGATATGAAAGCAAACAACTAACCCACAACATGCGGCGAAACAAAACCTCATGCACCTCAGCGTGCTACAAGTTGATACACCAAGCGCTGTTTGGCAAACACAAAACTCCAGCACTAATAATATTTTTGGTGAATAATGTGCTCGTATAATAACACTTACATTTCCTGATGCAGTTTTAGCTCTACCATGCTAGTCTTTTTACAGGTGGATCAAAAACCACATGAAAGCTGCCAAGAATGTTTCCTTTCTTTGTTCCTTTATGTTAATAAATGATGAAAAATCTTTTTAAAGCACACTACCAAGGCTGCCATCATCATGATGATAGTCTGCTGTGATGAAAAAAAGTTAGAAGCTGATAAACAAGAACTAGTAAGTTAAACGGTAATGTGGAGCATCTCATTTGTTTTACTCTTATGTTGCTCATATTTACCAGGCAAGCCAGTGAGAGTCAAAATTGGGAATTTATGAGAAGAAACTATGTGAACATCTTTCTGCTGCATGACATTAACACTTACATGGAGGACATGAACTTGCATGTGTTGTTGTTTTTTTTTTGATTACCTGTTAAAAAAAAACCCAAAATGACTATGAGGGCTTTGGCAGTGGAGTCTGTATTTACATGTACGCCAGACTGCCCTGTGTGAAGATGTTAGTAGGCTTCCAGTGAATCATCCCAAAATAAGCTCTGCACGTCCAGCATGGTCGCCAGCTCCAAAATATGCTTCTGTAGAAGGCTGCTCTCCACTGTGTCCTGTTTGGGGAGCTCGGGATAGGATTCTGGGAAACTCTGAGATTCCTGCAAGCACACAAACATCCAAATTGTGTTTTAGCTACCTGACAAAAATGCTTTGGTGTTTTACTAAAGAGTTCTCGCTCTAAAGTGAGAATCTGAATTTGAAGTTTTAAGAAGAGCTGCCTTCATTTACGAAAAATGTTAAAAATATATGATTTAAATAAAGCATGTAAATACAAGGAGAAGGTTAGTTTTTTTTTTTTTAAACAGTTATTGTATGCAGGTGAACTATTACGAAATTAAAATTTCTAAAATGCCCATCAACGAGCTGTTTATTTTGATGTGTTTTTCTCATTTATTAATATTTATTATTGCCCCCATAATAACACAAAAGTATTTTTTATTGAATAATCAATAGAATACCTGATTGTTAAAATAATCAATAACTGTAAACCTGTAATAATCTGAGGACTTTACTGGATTGATTTACTGATTATTTCCAACCATTTTAATGGAGGACACTGAATGGATTCTCTCAAGTGGTATTTTGCCAAATTTGCATTTGTTATGACTCATGCTTACATGACATGATTTCCTACGGGACGTGTCTGATGAAGAAACACTGGTTTGTGGAAATGCATGGTGCATTTTTGGTATATAAACTTAAACGATGTGGCTCCTTAAGGAAAACAGACTTACCCGAAAGAGTTTATGCAGTCTCAGTGCAGCGGAGCAGAACACAAAGCGGATCAACAGCAGCCGCAGGAACTCGTCACCAAAGAATTGCAAAAAGGCTTGATCTGCATTAAACAATGTGTAAATTAGTCGATCAACAGAAGATGAATCTATCACAATTTATTTCAGTGCAGTCTTAAATACACCATAGATTTAAACTTCTCAAAAAAGAGATAAGTTTATTTTTATGCAGGGACCTACAAAATTCACTTGATGGTCACAAATACAGTACACATGGGTCATCACAGTAATCCTTTCATAGTCCATGCTAATCTCCATAACATACCTATGGTCCGTGATCGTGTTAGCATCTGCCCAATGTCACGGTAGACTTTGCGAAGGAATTCTTGAGCTCTCTCCCAAAGACCTCGTTGCACACTGTTTAAGCCACACACGGAGGAGAAGGCCAAGAGTGGACTGTAGAGGAACAGAGTGAAGAGACTCCCACGCTGAGACTGATCTAAACAGGTGAAGCAGAGACATTGTAAACTGAATGGAAATCAGATGCCTGAAAAGCTTCCACTGAAAGCAGCATCCTTACCAAACATAAAAATACTGGCAGCCACCAATGATATCCCTCAACCTCTTAGCAGATACACCCATCTACTAGGATGCTGTAGTAGATAGCCTAGGTGACTTCTTGAGCTATTACATTTACAAGATTTTCAGAAAACTTCTCTAACCTCTGAAGTCAAGGTCACTGAGAATCGAACTCATTCAAGATTTTTAGTAGATGCACTTATGGCATCAATTTTGAAATCCTCATTCTCAATATAGCCGCCTGGCGGGATGATGACAATACCTCATCAGCCTTTCATGGCTGAGGGGTAAAAACTGGAATATTATCAGAGAACAGCATCTTTGGGATCATAATTTTCAATTATGTCTTCAAAGTATTCATACATCCCTTCATGAAGTATACAGTTCAACCAGTACTTTCTGCTTTAAGTTAATTCAAGAAGACTTCAAAAATTTGTCTTACTGAGTACAAATCGAACGAGTACCTTCCAAAGTTACCAGCATAGCATGGAAAAGCATGAAATCCAATTTTAGTTTTCAAGAAATAAAACAGTAAAGAGAATAAAATTATGTTTATATAGCAGAGTACTGCCACAATTTTTCTGCTTCTTTCTAAAACATAAAGTTTATAATTCATGAAAAATTATTAAAATTATTAAATTATTAAAAATTATTGATTATACTGGTTGTGTTTTTTCATGGTGCTAGGAGCAGGCAGCCAGTTCAGCTAAAAATATTTATCATCATGAGCAGCCCTGACGTGGGCCAGGCATCAAACCAACAATCCAACAATCAGTGGATGGCTGTGTATGTACACACACACACACACACACACACACACACACACACACACACACACACACACACACACACACGTGAGTACACTTTCACATTTTTGTAAATATTTTATTCTATTTTTTCAAGGGACAACATTGAAAATATGACACTTTGATACAATGTAAAGTAGTCTGTGTACAGCTTGTATAACAGTATAAATTTGCTGTACCCTCAAAATAACTTAACATACAACCATGAATGTCTAAACTGCTGGCAACAAAAGTGAGTAAACCGCTAAATGAAAATGTCCAAATTGTGCCCAAAGTGTCAATATTTTGTGTCGCCACCAATTTTTTTCAGCGCTGCCTTAACTCTTTTGGGCATAGAGTTCACTAGAGCTTCACAGGTTGCCACTGGAATCCTCTTTCACTCTTCCATGATGACATCACGAAGCTGGTGGAGGTTAGAGACCTTGTGCTCCTCCACCTTCCCTTTGAGGATGCCCCACAGATGCTCAATAGAGTTTAAGTCTGGAGACATGCTTGGCCAGTCCAGCACCTTCACTCTCAGTTTATTTAGTAAGGCAGTGGTTGTCTTGTTATCATGTTGGAATAATGCCTTACGGCCCAGTTTCTGAAGGGATGGGATCATGCTCTGCTTCAGTATGTCACAGTACATGTTGGCATTCATGATTCCCTCAATGAACTGTAGTTCCCCAGTGCTGGCAGCACTCATGCAGCCCCAAACCATGACACTCCCAACACCATGCTTGACTGTAGGCAAGACACATCTGTCTTTGTACTCCTCACCTGGTTGCCGCCACACGCTTGACACCATCTGAACCAAATAAGGTTACCTTGGTCTCATCAGATCACAGGTAATCCATGTCCTTAGTCTGCTTGTCTTTAGCAAACTGTTTGTGGGCTTTTGTTGTGCACCATCTTTAGGAGAGGCTTTCCTATGGAATTTTCGATACCCAGCATCCAGATTGACGGCGAAACAACTAGTAGCTCAGTGTTCCAACATTCGGAAGAAGGAACTGCTCTCACGGTTAGAGATTGACGAGGTACAACACAAATGCTATGGCAAGGGGGAGCCAGGACGACAGGTCGGGGGGAGATATCACAATGGAAGAAGGATCGTTGAGTGCGAGAGGAACTGAGATAGGATCATGGCAAAGCTTGAAACCTGGATCCTCCATAGGATCAACAATCAGCTCTTACCAAGACTACGTTAAGTACCCTCAGACGGACAATACATAGTGCGACCATTACAGAGACTAACCAGCTGATCTACACCACGGCAGCAGTGGTCCTGATCCCCAAGGACCCCCAGAAGGGACCGGTCCCACCCAACTACCGGCCAATAACCTGCCTCAGCACCACATGGAAGCTCCTGTCAGGCATCATAGTGGCTAAGCTAAACAGGTGAACAGATGAACAAGATGAACCAGCTGCTAGTCGATGAGAGACACCCAGAATGGCTAACCGAAGGCCGGACAGTCCTGATCCCCCAAGGACTGCCAGAAGGAAACATTGCAGACATCAAGGACAGCTACAAGTACCTGGGAATCCCACAGGCAAATGGAAACCACGAAGAGGCCGCTAGGAAAGTTTGGAGATGACACCACACTGGTGGGACTCATCAGGGACGATGATGCGGCATACAGAGAGGAGGTGCAACGGCTGGCACTTTGTTGCAAGGACAATAATCTATCGCTCAATGTTGACAAAACAAAAGAGCTGAT
>VVHJ01055425.1:0-15876 GCA_015107715.1 Tylochromis polylepis
TGTCTATGGGCAACTGACTGCACTCAGACCAAAGGGGGCTGAATCTCCAATTTCGTTGTACCTTGTACTTGTACTTTGTATAATGACAATAAAGGCTATCTAAATCTATTGGTCTTTCACGTGGAATTCCAATTAAATTGATTCATGTTTGTGGCTGTAATGTGACAAAATGTGGAAAAGTTCAAGGGGGCCGAATACTTTTGCAAGCCACTGTATTTCATCAAGACAATGCAGCTATTACAACAGCATGGTTTCATGGCAGAAGAGTCCAGGTGCTAAATTTACCTGCCTGCATTCGAGAGCGTTCATCAGCTGAAAACATTTGGCACACCATGAAACAAAAAATACGACAAAGACCCAGAACTGCTGAGCAGCTTAAATTGTATATCAGACAAGAATGGGACAAGATTACTCTTCCAAAAGTCCAACAACTGGTCTCCTCAGTACCCCGACATTTACAGAGTGTTATTAAGAGGAGGGGATCCTGCACCGTGGTAAACATGGTCCTGTCCCAGTGTCTTTGAGGTACATTGTTGCCGTCAAATTTCACACCTTGATATGTTTTCAATGTTTTCAATGTTCTATTGCAAATAAAAATTGTAAGTCGATGCCGTTGAAGTGAGCAAAATTGGTTCCAAAAACCCCATAAGTATGGCTGAAACTGGAGAAAACAGAAATGGTCAAGTCAAGATCAGAAATTAATTATTCGGCACCCTGGTTCATCATTACAGTTCAAAACTGGCTATGAAATGTAGAAATTTCTTTAAAAAGCAGGATGTGTTTTCAATGTTCTATTGCAAATAAAAATTGTAGATTTAACCTCGAATAAAATTTGGGTTTGAGATTTACAAGTCACATTTACAAGTTGCATTCTGTTTTTTTTTTTACATTTTACGCAGTGCAACAACTTCTTAGGAATTGGTTGTGTATTGGGTATTGATAAACAGCTGTTTTGATCATTTATTTTTCTTTCAGGTCATTTAAAAAAATGAATATAGCGAATATTTTACATTTTCTAATTTAAGTCTTAAATTTCTTTTACGTCACAGTTTTTGCTTTCTCCCTTGCTCATTTGGTGGATATGCCACAGTTTTCGCCTCGTCTCCAGCTTTTCCTTCTCCTTTTCTTCTTCTTTTTTTGTTGTTGTTGATGTTGTTGTTGTCGTTTTGTGTCGTTTAGTAGAAATTCTAACACAGTGCCACTAATCTGGCCAAAAACCCCCCCAAAAAACCCACTGTGGTAAATTGTCAAGGAACACACAAAGAAACCTTACCCACAAACACACACACATATTTACAATCTTTCCACATACAAGCCATTAACTGTCTTTTGTGTGAGGCCCTGTCAAAGCTGTGTGTGTGTCTGTGTGTTTGTGTTTTTGTGCGCGGGTGTTTTCTGGCTATTTATACATAAACATTCGGACACAAATGGGCGATGTTTGTTGTGTGAAATCGATACCAGTACACATCCAGTGGTCTGAATCGTTTGGCTGCAGCAGTAACAGAGATACAGTTCAGGTTCTGGGAGAGAGGCCAGGACTTCAGACAAGCCAGAAACACACCCACTGTGTTTGTCTGCCTGCAAAGGGAGAGCGAGTAAGAAGGTGCAAGAGTATGCATGTGTAATACGTAAAAGTCTTTTGTATGTGTGTGAGTTTTTGCGTGCGTTAGTTCCTGTAGTGAGAACTGGTATCAGTGTCCTCTGTCTTGTTTGTTTGTTCAGGAAAATGGTCTTTTCAGGGAACTTTGTAAAACAGGACAGCTTAGATAAGTGAATATAGAGGAAACATCATGATTGTTAATAATTTCAAAATACATCCATAATGGTTAAATGTTGTCTCCATTTCCAAACTCTTTGCTAATCTTTTTTGTTGATAAAGTCAGCCCACATAAAAAAAACCCCCAAACTATATTAATTCTTGTTTGACCAGAGAATAAATATGTCTGTTTGTAACTGTTTTCCTCTCTGAATTTCTCTTTCAAGTGCTAAACACATGAAAGAAGGCCCCACGCATGCTCTGTGGGAGTGTTTGTGTATGCATGAGTCAGGCTGTTAATGTAGATTCTCACAAACACTCCTTTGTTGAAGCATGTGAAGTTCACCTCGGAGAAGGAGACAGGCGTCTTGCGCAGGTGTGTGTGAGGTCATGGCTTATCTGACTGACACACACAGCAGGAGACAAATGTTATTTCTCCTCACAAACAGCTTATTGCCAGCAGCTCTGCAGAGGTCACGAGGGGTCACGCTCCTGCGGCCTTTGTTATCATTGAAAACCCGCACGCACACACATATCCTTACATGACACATTAGACCTTTCTCCTTGACATTGTTTACTGCTCAGGATCCTGAACCCCATTAGGAAATGAAGGGTACATACCTGGAGTCATATTGGAAAATGTTGTGCTTGTTTTGTTTTTCTCAAGAAAGATTTTTTGATGTGGTTTTGTTTCGTTTTGTTTTCAGCAAAATGTTTTGAAGTGATTTTGTGTCGATGCCATTGAAGTGAGCAAAATTGGTTCCAAAAGCCCCATGAGTATGGCTGAAACTGGAGAAAACAGAAATGGTCAAGTCAAGATCAGAAATTAATTATTCGGCACCCTGGTTCATCATTACAGTTCAAAACTGGCTATGAAATGTAGAAATTTCTTTAAAAAGCAGGAGGAACTGCAACCCGTGTTGATCCTGCGTTAGTATTCTACGAGAGGTTATGACTGGACAAAGAAAATGGCAAAGGCAGTACTCATGTTTTAAATAAAATCAATTACCTTTTAAGAATATTCTCTCATAATGGACCATTTTGTTCACACTGTGCTTGCTGTTTGCATGATGCTTTAGGTTCATGTGGGAGCTCTGGCCACAGCTGAACAGTGTTGCCCTCCAGGATGAAAACACAGTTGTTAGAATGCTAATCTTTTGCATCCTGTCTGTCCGTTTTTTCACTGCACTTTCACTAATCCAACTTTAATATTCAGCCTAACTTACACTGCCAATGGTACAACCTTCCACTAAATTTATCCAAATCTGCGGAGAAAAGAATCGTTCCGTGTATTCTCCTTTGAATAACATTGGAGGTAATTTTTGGTGGTTTTAACTTAATTGTGTTCTGCCATGAATAATTCTAACAATCAGTGGAATGATTTTTTCATTAAAATAGTTAATTTGTTCTCCTTTTCTAGTACAGACCTTATTTTTTTCCCCGCTCTTTTCTCTCTGCTTCCATCAATTAAAATCACATAACTTGGCGTAGTCTTTATGTAATGCAGTATGGAGTAAATCCTGTTATGGTGGAATAAAGCCTTTACAGAATGAGTGGATGTGGTCAGAGGATTTTCCATAGTAGTTTCATAGTTTGCTATAGTATCTGGCAGATTTTTCCCTGAACTGCTCTCAAGGATTAAGTGTGCTTTAGCCGCTGGGTCCAAAGAAAGGGCCAGGAAAAGAATAGTTATCCCCCTGAGAGTAAGGGATGGGTTGTTAGATTTATATGTGTGCAAAGGAAAAAATTTCTTTATGTTGAAATTTAGAGCTAGTTGGGCTGAGCAGAAAAGAGAGGCGGACGGCGTAAAATGATTGAGTACAACTGGGCATCGAGTGGCACTCAGACCTTCTGGGGTTTCCTTCTAGGTTGATAGGCTGGTTTCCCTGGAGGTTATGTGTTCCTGACCTCTCAAAACCCGTTTAGTATAAGGGCATAGAGGTCCTCCTTCCAATTTGCATGTCTTTTTTTGCCAAAATTGTTCACATTAAACTAAACTATATTATTTATTTGTTTAAAAGCTGTGTGGCCAAAAGAAGACCAAACAACAGCACAAAATATTCAAAACATGGTAATATTTGGTGTAATTTTCCAATTGCTTTCCCAAAAGAATAGGAATTTGGATAGGTTAGCAGCTGACTGATTCAGCGATCCTTGACCTACGACATGACCTATGGAAACCTAGCAGTCCCATTTAAGCACCTTTTGAGCGTTTGGTCTGACCTGCTTCACTCCATTGCTCCACTAATTTAACTCACTGAGATGTGATTAATTTTTTACATGCGTCGTCATGGGCTGTGTTCACCTCACACACTGCTGTGACTATAATCTTTACTGACCTGAATGTCATTTAGCATAACAGAACCAATTCCAAACCCATTTACTTTTTTTTTCCCCTTTAAGTGCAAAACATACTCAAAGCTGCATGAGGTTGAATTTACAGATGTACAAAAAGAGCAAGCTGACAGTCACTGAACCTTTTGCATACGATTACTCTAGCTTTCATGACCCTAGTACTATCTATAAATCAAAGAGGACTTTTTAAAAGCCCAGCTGGCTGAATCATCCTGCTGATTCACAGGCGTGAACCACATATCTTGTATTCATAAAATTATTTGTTCAACTCTGCCTCTTATATGTGGCACTTCAATAGATAAGAAGTAATTTTCTCTTATGTGTAAGATTTGATTCAGTGACACCAGTCGGCCCTTCGGTCTAAACAGGATTTGACACCAGTAATGTAAGTGAAACTAATATACCAGACAGCTGCAAGGAAAGATTTGGGAGCTCTTTGGAATTTCCAGGATTTCTGCATGGAATAAACATAAAAATGCAGTCTGATCGTCATCTGACAGTTTTAGACAAACACAACTTGACTAATCTTATAACACAAATGACACCTGCATACTCATAGTCTGGGCTAGAAAATTTCTTTGAGGCTTTTTGTGCTGGCTTATGACAAGAATGAACAACCAAACAACAATTTTTTTTTTTTTTTATATTCATTCTTCTAAAATACATCAATCTTTTCTTTCCCTTCCAGTGTGGTGTTTTCCTTTTTAATGGCGTTAAGAGCACTGAAACTCTTTTATGACTTTACAGGACAATAAGTGAGTTGAGAATGTAACAGTAATGTGAGCTGGTCAGAGACGTGATCCTGGGAAAGTTCTAGTACACCCTGTTTTCAGTCAATACTTAACTAAAACAATCAATTTTATTACTCAGCAGTTTTTTTGTGTGTGTTAGTAATGTGTTGGAATGTGACGCCAGAGTGGCGCTGTGACTCCTGATAAACTTTGTGTGTCTGTATCTTGAGTGCAGCGACTGTTTCTTCGCAAACAAACGGCTCCAAGAGTGTCCCGTATGCATGTCTGTGTGTGTGTGTGTTTGTGTTTGTGTTAGTGTTAGTCATCTCTATTAGTCACAAGGCGAGATAGTTATGTCAAACCTCCTTGGGTTACAGCAGGACACATGCATCAGTAGCGTGACTACACAGTGTGTGTTTGTGTGCGCATTCTGGAGACAGCCTCTTTTTGTTGTTGAAGATACCTTCAGTAGTTAACGCACTAGCACTCCCACAAGGGTTTAAGGTATCAGCCAGGGCTAATGTTTCACTGGAAGGCGGGGAGGTGCAGGAGATCCCTAAAGGAATTAGACAGAAACAAACAAGAAAAAAAAAGAAGCAGAAAAACAGATGAGACTTGTTTAGGGAATAGTAAGAGGGTAAGAAGGGAGGGAAAGAGAAGCGGGAAGAGAGCAGTGGGCTAGACAGGTTTGCCGCTCCAACCTGCCACACTGGCGCGAGTTGTCAACATGTTACGCCTCCTTTCTCCTCTCCTTTCCCTCCAGCTGATGATTCAGCTGGAGGGAAAGGACTGGATATCTGTGTACTTTGATTCTCAGTGCTTGAGTGAAAGCCCCTATTTAACCACAGAAAGAATATGCAGAACAAACAGCTTGGTTTAGTCTTCACACGGACTCTCACACACTCTTGAGTGCTTTTAAACTCATCAGTCAGCACTTCCACTCTGTTGTGCAAGATTTTACATCTATAAATTTCCACAAGTATTTAGTAAATTTTAAACTTATGATCATCTGTGGGTAAACCTTTTTTTCTCTGATCAAGTACGCCACTAGAAACAGAAATGATAGAGATTAAATGATTATTATGACACAGATTTATTAGTAAAACAAATTCTGCATGTTTGATCATCTCATTTAACTCATAGATATGTCATAAAAGTTCATTCATTATATGTAATACATTTAAACTTACAGAATAGGGAGGGTTGAGTAACAACAAGGAACTGTTATTGCAACTGTTTCTGTTTATCCACCTGTTAATACTGTTTATGTTGCCTGTTAGTTTGTGTGTAGAAGTAATTTAATCCAGGAAGGAGTGAAAGAGGTAGCAGGTAGTCCTGCCAACATACCTGGCAGTGTGTGTCAATAAGTCTAGTGTTGTGAATTGCCTTAGTTTAAACAACAGGAAACAAGCGGAGACGACTCATTAACTTCACACCACGATATCCTCTGTCTCTGTGTGTGTGTGTGTGTGTGTGTGTGTGTGTGTGTGTGTCTAGAGAAAGAAGCACCTTGTGACTCTCGCAAATTCCTAAAACATTAGTGTCTTATTGATACTTCCTCTGGATTAAACCTTATTTCCTCCACTTAAACCACAAACCTCATGCATAAAAGATACAGGCCGTTGACAAATAAAAGGAAAAACTGACACCTTTGATCCCCACAGTGAGAAGATCTAGGAAGATCTGTGATTTTGGGAGTTGCTTCATTTTTGTGGTTTGGGTACACTTATTCCCTTAGGCTACGGTTAAAATAAGGAGAGCAGTGGTTGGAAACTGCGGCACAACAAAAAAATATTGTGAATGTGTGTAATCAGCTTGTGATCTCCCTGCCTTTTGAAATGGTTGATTTTAAGATGTGGACTGGGTCTCAGACTACTCGCAGTCAGTTTGCGTCTAAAAACTAATTTTCATACATCAAGACGGTGATAAAACAAGGATATAAGGGCAGTAAAATTGAGTCAGGCTTGTATCAATTTGTAATTGAATGAGGTCAAGTTGGCATTTATGTGCAATCTGTTTGTGATAATCCCACGATTAACTGTGATAAATCTCAAATCTTTTGCAAATCCGTTACCGTCTACATCAGATGCGTGGTGCTGTAGTGGAGCCAGCGGCAGGCTCGCCACTGGCAGATCGTGTAAAATCCACACATCAGACATGGCTCTCTCAGTCACATACTGAACCGGATCTAAACAAGGCAAATTTATACATTTAGAAACACCCAGATGCAGCTAGTTCATTTCATTAAGGACCAGCATTCTACTAAAAGTAGTGCCAGTTTGCAGCTCAAAGGTGAGGGTGCCTGTAGTGTACCTACAGAACAATACAGTGTAGATGCAGGCTTTATACTTGTTTCTCTCTGAAAACAGTGTGGCAGTCCATATATACGAGAGGAGGTTGAAGAGGACTCAGTATGTTTGATGTAATTGTGAAATTTTCTGTTCGAAATTGCTGGGGATTGCTGAGGGTTTATCCAGAGAGCTGCTTTACTCCAAACTATTCCTCTGAAATTTGTGTGCAACAGGTGACGATATGTACAATGTGCAGAAGAAAGCAAAGTGCTATTTACTGTCAGCTGTCAGTGTGTTAATAAAGGTAGTGTTTCTGTACCATGTGCGTAAATGCATGCAACAGGATTGGTGTTATGCAAGAGGGCTGCTGTCTCATGTTCTGCAGTTAGAAAGTCTTGCTATGAGGATTTCTCTGAAGAAATGTTGCATGCTTTGGAAGTGATCGTGCAACTGCTGTGATGGACCGATAGAGAGGAGCAGTTGCACTTCTGAGTGAAAAGGTCAACCTTAACCCGATCGTCATTCACGGCATGCACCTTGCATGCTCAGTAATATGCTTAACAGTCCGTGATGCTGTAAAACATGTTACTGAGCTGAATTATTTTCACATCTTTATTAACTCTCAAACTCTGCTGTTGAGCTCAGTAAATGCACAAGATGTCATCGTGTAGTAACTACTTGCAATCAGTCCCAGACCCCCCAAAAATTTGTGAGTGCAATCCCTCACCAAGCACCAGTTTTTCCTGGTCATGCGGAGGTTTTCGGTCAGTTTTTCCTCTAGTGTGACTGAGGCTAAAAAATCTGTGGTTGGTGAGTGATTGCACTGACGTTTTTTGTTTTTGGTGGGAGGGAACTTGTCTCGGTCTAACTCGGACTGACTGCTGCCACTATCAAACAGACTGGTGAAGATTTTCAGTTCATCTAATTTATAAATGCAGGCAGATTCTCTTGTGTCCCTTGTAATCGTTGGGTGTCTGATTTGAAAACATCCCTTTGATTTGCTCGGTTTATGATTTTTTTTTTTTTTTTTTTAAATATATAATTTTACGGGTCACAAATTCAGTTTGGCTTTTTAACATATGCAAAAGCACACACAAACAAAGATTAGCTTTGGAGCCAGGTATGGTCTATCAAAATCCCCAAGACATGTCTCCATACCAGGAGTCAGATGCTAGAAATTTGTAGCTGATATGAAGAAACAGACTCAAAGGTGGTGTGAAAAAATGGGAACTTTTCGGGCAGGGAAGAATATTAGAAATTATTTTAAAACTGCAAAAGCATTTGAGCCCCTAACAAACAACTGTTTGAGCTCCTAATAATGCCCTCCCAGACAGACTTTATCCTCATATTGAAATCATGTTACATCTTCTCCATATGCCAGCTTTTCATTTGCCCTTACAGTCTGGTCATGCAGAGCAGGTCTAAACACTTTGATTTTATGTCTTGTTCTGACAGACTGTAAACCATCCTTTGGAATGCTAACACAGTGGCACTGAGTGAGTGGGAGTAAAGTAGCACCGCAGTAAAACGTGGACATGCAAACAACCTCCAAACAACATACACTAATGGAATGCCAAGTAAACCAAGTTTCCATGTGCTCCCATGCATGCGCTCACTCCTGCTCAGCTGATACTGCTCAGCACATGCACGAGCATAGTCATATTTCAGTGTGTGACTCACCTGTCAGTCTCTTTCACATATCAGGTTTCTCTTGTTTAGTGTTTGAGACATCCTGCCTTTGAGAACTTGTTTTCAACCACACAGTTTCACTCATGGTTGTATTAGAATCTGTTTGTGTGAGAGTCGAGCATGCGAGCATGTTTGTGTTATTCTTGTTAAACATTATCGCTGGGCAAAAGGTACTCCAGCCTGAGGTTGCTTACCAGTGACTACGGTACAAATTCTGCTGTTTGTCCACTACTTATGTTTCTAAACTCCAGAAGAAAAAAATAAGATTTTCAGCCCTGTAGACACCAACTGTGAAGCCAGCATTCTTAAATGCCAGAAATTGTCAGAAACAGGAAAGAGGGACGAGCAGGGATAGCGGCCTAGGTTGTATAGCAAAGGTGTGAATGGCTCTCATTCGAATATGATGGGAGTAGCTCACTACAGCACTGGCAGAAACAAACTAGAGCAATGTCTTGTGGTTGGTTACTAGATTTGTCATTAATGGTGCGTTCCTAATAAGTTGGAAGTCAGTAATTCTAAGAACCTGATTAGATGACTCAGCAGGTGTTTTCTTTTTTTTTTTTTAAACACAAAAAAACAAGTATTATGCAGTATTGCTAATGATACGGGCATGGCTCTACCTGGCCAAGAACCAAAAGAATCCTGTTTTTCCTAGCCTTTTTCTGGAACGTGCCGAGTTCTGACCTCTGAGTTCCGAGGTATCTGGAAAGCTACAGCAAATACATGGCTAAACGAAACATTTAACATAAAGAAGCATTTGGATTCATAATGATTTTATTGCAGAAACAACTAGCAAACGCCACTGTAAACAACTGTTTAAAGTTACAATAGCTTTAAAAGTGTCCAGTAATTGTGTCGAACATATTAAAATGCCTCCAGCCTGGAACTCGCCCTGAAAGGCGCCGTCCCTCCTCAGAGTCCACCCTGCATGACTCCTGGCAGTTTGAATATATAAGACGATCGTTACAGCATTAACAAACTGTGTTTTGACTCATCACCATTAATGTAGCTGAAAAATAGAAAGTCGCATCTTCTGTCAACACTGATGTTAAAACGAATCCCTTGAATGTAATCGAATAAATGGTGTTTCTTTTTAGTCTGAGGCTGAGCTGCAACTCCCAGTCTCAAGGTTAAAACTGCTGCAGTTGGAAAACATTCAAATGTGGATGTTTTAATTAAAAATGGCAATAGTCACAGGAAAAGTAAAACATGAAGTAAAATATTAACTTGCATAGATGTCATCCAGGCTGCATAAATTCACATGAGCTTTTAGAAATCCAAGCAGAGATCAGAAAACACATTAATTTACTCCTGTACAGCAGATTGCATTTTTTTTTTTTTTCTGAGTCTGATTCTGAGTTGTGAGGACAGCACACCGATTCCTAATCTAATACTGTAATAAGCCATGAAGTTGCAGCAAACTTTATTGCATAAGGCATATCTATTCAACTTACAGTTTGAGTATATCACACTAAGCTTGATTTATTTATAGCTCAGAGTTTAAAGTGGAGTCAGTGCCTTTCAGAAATGGGTGTCAAAAGTGAAGCAGTGGTGAAACCTCCACACTCAGGATTTGCTTTTATATATATCTTTTACCACTATAAATCTATTTTTAAAAAATCAGCTGGACAAACATGGCGGGAAGTTTGCCTCCACTGTAGCACTGTTGAGGATTGAGTAATGTTTACCAGTGTTAATAAGTTAAACTTTAAACAATGTTCTCTCACACCATACCAATTTTATTTTAACAGGCGTTCTGTCCTTTGGGTTTTATATGACGTTATGCCGGTTATGTAACCCCAAAGCAAATGAGGAATGCTAATATACTATTTATGACCATCAAACATTTACATATGTACTTCCTTTGAAGGAACACTAGGAACAGTTAAAAGCAAGGTAAATACATAAATAAACCAGTATTTTATTATTTATATAGTTATTTACATTGACCTCAAAAATGGCATTGTGGTAATAGGTAAAAACACAAAACAACTTAAAAGAAGTGAAGTGAAATCAAATTTAACATGAGAATCCTCGACCCCAACAATGATTCCACTTAATCCTGTGCTAAATGCTGATCTTGCACCCTGCTACCGCGGTGGAAAATGAAATTACTAGCACCTAAATCAGATTTAATGTTAGGCAAGATTTACTCCACGGAAATGCTCAGATGTCTGCAACACTGAATGACCACCAGACTTATATGTCCTGCAAGCATTCACTTTATCGGGAGGTATGCTCTTTCTGTACCAGTGTGCACCTGAGCCCTGAGTGATTTCTGGGGTTCACAGATGTGCTCCAGGATCACATAGGAGGATTCTGCAATGTCATCCTTTATGTTATGTTAAGAAAGACACAGGCCTCCAAGGCTGTAATCACCCTTCTTTGCAATGTTGCTAGTGAATTGTGCAATGGTACCCTAGTTTAATTCTAATGTGACATGCGAAAGTGATTGATGACATTAATTTGGTTTTTCCTCGTGTCATAACCAATCAGTTGGCCTGGGCGCTGATGTATGCAACTCTGGTTTTACTGGATACTTGATAAAGAGGCCCAACTTGATTTTGCCTGACAGTTTCCTTCTCACTCAGGAAAACCCCTACTGATGTTGTTCATGAGCTGTTCATGTTGACAGTCGGCTGTCTTGAGCCAACTGTTGTTGTGATTTGAAAAGAAATTGAATTGAACTGAATTTGCCCATAAAATGCCTAATTAAAAATTAAACAACAAAAGTAAACAAGTAATTGCATCATCGCTTGTTTCGTGCTCCCATATAGCGGTCAAAATAAGCAGTTGCAACAGTCGTTTAGTGTCTTTTTTTTTTAACACCAAGAAATATTGAAGCTTAAAAACTGACTGTCTAGACGTCGAATCTTTATAATTTCCTGGAAGTCTGTGATATGACCACCTATATTCTCAACATAGCCTGAACTCTCTTAGCTTTCTGGTAGGTAAGTTGTTTTTTTGTTTTTTTTTTAAGTAGTCTTCAGGAATAGTTCTCTAGGCTTCTTGAAGGACATTCAAAGCTCTTCTTTGGATTTTGGTTTCCTTTTGTTCTGTTCTCTGTCAGCATGATCCCCACACTGCTCCAGTAATGTTGAGGTCTGGGCTCTGAGGAGGCCAATCCATGACTGATGGTGTTCCATTTTTTTTCTAGATATGCTTTTGCTGCATTTGCTGTGTGTTTGGTATCATTGTTGCACACATTGCACACCATGCAGAAATATTTTTTCAACTAATAGCTCTTTGGTAAACACCTTGTTGGTGCAAAAACAGCATTTTATGCCTGGTAATCTTAAAATTTTGTGTTTATGTGACAGGCTGCAAGTAAAAAAGTGCCTGAAGAAGATTTGGTTCATTGCTAAGTTGTCTGCTCTGTGTAGACACAACACTGGTTCATTCCGTGACTTAGTTTCTTTTTTTAATGCTTGAATGATTTATAGGTCAGCGATTAGTGGCTTATGAGCTATTGCGCAAGACCACTTTAAAAAAAACCTATAAATAAATAGAGGCGGCTCAGTACTTTCACACAGTGTTGTATAAGTAAGTCAAGCTTCATTGCCAGCTTGAGAAAAATCTTCAGCATGAGTAACATGCCATCAACACAGTAAACAAACAGCTCTTTACTATAAAAAGGCTCAGTATTATCAGCATTTAATACAGCAACTACTTTAGTGGTGTTAACTGTTAAATTTCAGTAAGCCGGTTTAAGTGAATTAGTTTTTTATCACTTTATAAATGGCACTCTCTGTCATATCCATTCATTTTCCCTTGTGTAAAAAAAAAAAGAAAAAAAAAGACAGGTTGAATATTTCTAATTTGCTTTGGGTGAACTGCTGAGTAAAGAAAGCACCAACGCCTGTACGTGTCTACCTTTCATTTGCTTCAGGAGAGGCTTTTATGTTCATTTATCTGATGCCAAGATGCTATCTGTATCTGTGGGTTAGGTCAGGAGAGTGGAGTGGTAAATTACATACTACTGCTATGCCAATGAAGGCTGGATGAAAATGAAATAAAGTGCAAAGGGTCAGTCCATTTAACACCTGGCTAACCAGTCGTGAGTGGGACACCTTTGCACCGCTACCCTCCTCAAAGTCTTTAGATGTGCGTGTGGGTGTCTGTGCTTAGACGCGTATAAAATAAGTGTTTGTGTGTGTGAATGGATGGATTTGTGGTGTCTGTGTGCTCTTATTACTCCTCCCTCAGACTAATGAAATGCGTACGTGTGCATTCTCATTACCCTTCTCCAAGGCTAATGAAGTATGTGTGTGCCAGCATGTGTAAGCGCGTGTGTTAAATTGAACTGCAGTTCTGCTCTGCTGTGTTCAGACTGTTTCATTAAATGATAAAGTTTACAGATGACTCCAGCGGGATCATTATTTAGTAGGCTCGCCATTCATTCTACAGCAGCCACCTCGATCTTTATAAATGACCTGCTGCAACGAAAGACAGAGGTTATTTTGCACCGCAGGGTTAAAGACAAATAACTTTATTATTCTTTCAGGAGACCACCAGAGCCAGCATGTTTGCACAACCAATTTGTGCCAATATCCAAGATCAGATTTTCTTTTTTTAAATTTCAGATAGCAAGATACTGCATTAAATAAACATAGGATAAATTCTTTACATATTTGGGGTTTTTTTATAATTTCAAAAGAAATGGTCACATAAATTGTTGCTAACATACGTTAAAAAAAAAAGTCACTCCATCTTCCACTTTATAACCCACAAGTTAGACTGGGAGGCCTCAGGGTCTCGAGAAAAAAAAAGGAAACGATACAGGCTTAGAAAGTCTTTCTGATCTTTCCTCTGGTGCCGTCTGAAACTATCACCTGTCTCATCTCATTCTGTGCGTTAACCAGTCACTCTTATGTCACTTCCCTACTCTTAATCTTGCTACAGTTTTCTCTAACCTCTTTTTCTAAAACCTTTTGCATTTTCCAATCTCTAAATTAATAGCAAATTGTGAGAATATTAACTTGTTACTTTTTTTTTTTGTCTTACCTGCAGAATTCACAGCATTGCTTCCATCCCAGTGCAGTCATTAAAGTCTGTTAAGTCGACGTACAGTAATCAGAGTTTATATTAGGGCCACGTTGAAGCCATGAACCCTCCCTCTGCAGCTTTGATCTGTCTGTAACTTTTGTGTTATCGGTTTAGTCACCTGGTACTCACAGCCCCCTCTCTCTCATCCTTGATAGTGGCAGTGGGTGAGGAAAGTAAGTGATAACCAAGCAGGCCTCTTTCTCCTTGTCTTTCCCTGTAAATTGAGCTGCTACATGACAGTGCTATTACCTCCAGCTGCCACAGCTAAATCAAACACTTAAGCGTCTGAGTGATTACTTACACTCCTCACAAGTGTCCTTCTTCCTTTCTCTTTCTTAGATTCCTTCTGTATCTCTTCTGCAGAAGAATGACAGAACACAACAGAAGAGAGTGTATCCCTGCAAATGTATGTTTGCACCTTTTGTCCCCATGCCCAGCCCCACATCATCACATCCACAGCTCAGGTTTTTATCCAACATGCCCACCTTAGCTGAACACGTTTACATTGTTGTCATGTGACCAAAGAATGGGCTCCTAATATTCTTCAGGCTTCCTTTGGTGTTCTGTTGTTTCATTTAACAATTTTTGGGGCTCTAGAAGTTCATAATTTGGAGAGAGTGACAGTACCAGTCTATTTTTTAGAGCTAGAATTTTCAAGTGCTGTACTGTCTGGGACAAAGAGGGAAAAAAAAACATGAATAGAGTACTGGACTGGACAGATGGATCGCAAAACTTAAAATCCATAGTGCGATTCCCACTGCTCTTCCTCACATCAGCACTGCTTATGTCAGACCTGAAATTTTCCCGCAATGTGCTGTGAGTCCATAATTCTCAAACAGAATTTGTTTTCAGTCTCACTACAGCTGCTGCTCTCTCCCTTCCTCACACATAATTACACTTTCTAGTTAAGCTGTCAGGTTACATGTTAATGTGATTGTATGTAGGACTTGAAGTTTCTTCAAGAGATTTTTTTCCAAACTTTTTTTTTGTTTTTTGCATTTAACAACAAATCTGTCAAAGTGCATAATTTCCATCTCTTCTCATTGCCGTATCTCTTTCTCTTCACCTTCTGACTCCTACGCTACAGGAGCCCCACTGAGCCAAACATTATCATTTCAGAGAACACACACACACACACACACACACACACACTGCAGCACAGATGGCAGGCATGGTCTCTTTCCCACACATGAATAGGTAAATATTTACCATCCCAGATTGTCTTTCTTCCAATCTCATCCTTCTTTCCTCCACCTTTCGTCTCCCTTTTACGCCATATACTTATTTTGTCGCTTGCTGCGTTTTTGTATTTTTCCTGTCCTAGTGGTTATGCCTTCATTTTATCACAGGCCACGTTCACATGCATCTGTTGTTCAAACATACACATATTTTAAATATCCGATGACGAGGCCTGCTCTGTGTCTATGGGGACTCATGCACACATGTATGTGTGAAGTCTTTAGCAAACAAAGAGTTGATGGTGAGATTTCTGAAGCTTAATTCAGCCCATCCAGGCTGATTAGGGATTGGCTGTGAGATTAGCTGGAGATTTTAATAGTAGAATTTAGCTTTCATGATGGTTCCCTGTCCCCCTGTGCAAAACTTAACTCATCTAGATTCTAAAATATAGCTAATGGAGGCTGCTGTCTTTAGGAGTGTTGTCCATTTGCCTCAGTGAAGCAGGAGCAGAAATGACAGAGAGGAAAATACACACGCACACACACACAAAATTTTCTTCAGCAGCGCCTTTTAGGCACCTGCTGAAATCTAACCATTAGTCATTAGCAGTGTTGGGCAAGTTACTTTGAAAAAGGAATTAGTTATAGTTACTAGTTACTTCTTCAAAAAAGTAACTGAGTTAGTAACTGAGTTACAATATTATAAAAGTAACTATTGCGTTACTTTAAAAAAATGTGTAACCTCTGGGCTCCAGGGTATAATCGGCCATTTTTGACTACTTTTGATTTCACCTCTACATTTCACCTTTACAAACGGTTTACCTCGCCTT
>VVHJ01055431.1:0-13685 GCA_015107715.1 Tylochromis polylepis
ATTTAGCTCAGAACACCACCAAAACCAAAGAACTCATACTGGACTTCAGAAAGAGTAGAGAGGACCCGGGCCCACTCTTCATTCATGGGGACTATGTGGAGAGGGTCCACTCCACGAGGTTTCTGGGCGTGCAGATTTCTGAGGACCTCTCCTGGACTGCAAACACCACGGCGGTGGTGAAGAAGGCCCAGCAGCGCCTCCACTTCCTGAGAGTGCTCAGGAGGAACAACCTGGAAGAGAAGCTGCTGGTGACTTTCTACAGAGCCACCATAGAGAGCATCCTATCATACTGCATCACAGCGTGGTATGCAGGATGCTCATCAGCAGATAGGACAGCACTGCAGAGAATCATCAACACAGCCCAGAGGACCACTGGCTGCTCTCTGCCCAGCCTGGAAGTCATTGCCACCACACGCTACCTCAGCAGAGCCGGAAATATTATCAAGGACTCATCACATCCAAGCAAAAAGCTGTTTGACCTGTTACCGTCAGGCAGACGGTACAGATCACATAAAACAAGGACAAACAGATTTAGGGATAGTTTCTTTCCAAGAGCTACCACCGAAATAAACAAGCTAAAAACACGATAAACTGACCCACCTGAGACACACACACATAAAGACACACATAAAGATTAATATTCTTATTTTTACTGTAGATTTTATGGCTGGCTTTATGTTTATATGTTTATATTTTTTTGATTTCTTATATTATTTATTTATTTATTTATTTATTTATTTTTGAGCACCAAAGGGAGTAGCACTCCAATTTCGTTGTACCTTGTACTTGTACTTTGTATAATGACAATAAAGGCTATCTATCTATCTATTAGCTTAAAATGACCCTAGACTTGTCTCGCTTGTTCACTCACAAATCACTCATGCATCACTCTCTTTATATTGGGCACATATTAGTTCCCTATTAAGATGTGAGAACCATACAGTTCTTAGTCATCATTTCTTTATCTTCACTAATAGGTGTTAGGACATGCAATGGGTCCTTTGTTATCTGTAAAAAAACAAAACAACATTGTTACATACAACTGCTATTTTTATTACATTGTATTTTTTTTTTCATTCTCTGGTTGTGATTAGGGTTTGTTGATTTTTACAGGAACATTAATCATAAGTATGGCTCTTGTCGTCTATGGTCAAAATGTGGACAGGCCTTCCCGTCTTTCATAGAAACAAAAGTAAATATCATAGCAGAGATTTATTTGTCTGCTATACACTCTGTGTTAGTGCACTATTGTCGTGTGTGTGCGTGATGCTAATTGGTCCGTCCTGCAGAGCTTGGTCTGTCAGCGACAGAAGGGAAGGTGTTTAAAATGCAGAGAGCAGTCACGGCTGGAGGAATGCTAGCTACAAAACACTCCTTCTCTCTCTGTCAGAAGCTCTCTCTTTTGCTTCACTTCTCCCTTCCTCTGTCTCTCCTCTGCGTCTCTTCTGTCTGTGTTTACCTTGTACTCTCTCTCTCTTCTCTTCCCTGTTACCGTTTACCCTCTGTTCTCTGTTTCTCTTTCACCATCTGGTCATTTTTTGTGACTCAGCGCTGTCGCCTGCTGGAGGCTCTGCCACCCACACATTGACATACACACTGTAACACACACCTAAACACACACAAACACAGACCTGTGACATTTAAAATTCAGTGCCCCGGGGATGTGTGTGACGATGTGTGGCACTGCCATGGTGTGCTGTGCATATGTAAACACTATACGCTCTGTCAAAATCTCATTTGAAGTCATCCTAATAAAAAAACAAAAAAAGCCCATAGGTTTTTTTGTGTGCCTTCAAGTAGATGAAGTAATTATGGAGTAAACAAGGAAATCAGGTGACGTTATGGAGGCACAAGTTAGTATATGGAGGAGGTCAGGGTGAATGGATGGGTGTACAAAACTCAGTTAATTTTCCATTTTTTAAACTGAGACCGGCAATTACTTGTAAAAATTGCTCCACGTATTCCAGGATTGTGTGATTCATTTGAAGAAGCGGTGGACAAAAAGTAAAACTAAGTACAAATTTACAATGTGTTCACACGGCACATCAGAATATAAAAGTGTCGTGCTGTCATTTATAAGTGGAGTTTTGTGTTTGTTAATGATACAGAAACACAACCCTCAGTCAATGATTATTATTATTGTTGTTTATTGTTGCATAATTATATATATTTTTAATGGGCTTTTAAATATGAAAATCATTACAGTTTTGTGTTATTCAACAGAATAAAATAAATAAAATATTATATTTTTATAATATTATATAAAATTATACATCATATGATATTATTACAATAAAATAAATACAATGTTTATTAACTTTAAAGCTTTTCACATGGCCCAGAGAAGGCATTTGCTAACAAGCGGCTAAATGTGACTGCAGAGACTGGCAGGGGCACACGGTGTCATTATGCATAAACATTGGAGCTTAATGTCAGTGATGTTGAAGTTACACAACTGTGGTATAGTTTGTTTATAGCCAACATCAGCTTTATCTCACTGAACAAAATGTGTAGGTAGGTAACCGGGGAATTACAAAACCTGGATCTAAATATGAATGTCAGACTCAAAAGAAAGTGTTTTTGTTTTTTTGTTGTTGTTTTTTTCCAGGCCCACCAATGTGATTATTACTTCTGGTGTTGGAATACAAAAATAACTCCTTCCTTCAGCACGCTATAAAGTCGCATCATATCATTGGTGCATACTTCACAACTTACTGTGACGTGAACAAATCGGATTGTCACGTAGAGAGAGTCTGAAGAGTTTGCAGTGTTTGTGGAGTCAGTTTGTCTCCTGCTCAGCTGAGCAGGGCAATCACTCTTCATTACCATCATCAAATACACCAATCGCTGGCACGCTGTGTGTTACTGTGTATGTGTGGGTGTGTGTGTGTGTGTGTGTCAGGCCAGTATAAACAGACAGCAATGAGTGTATAATCTGTGTATCATCTCGAGACACCTTGACATGGCAGAGTTTTAGTCCTCCAGCAAAGTCAGAGCACACACGTGTTCAGCAGTTAGTACTCTCTAATTGAATTATTGAATTCTACCTGGTGTGTGGGTGTGAACGTATATATAATTGTGTGTGAGTCATTATATGAACATTGCTTTGTACCTATTGAAGGTCCGTTCTGCCGAAATGTTGTGGCTCAATAAAATAGGCAAGCAATAAAGACAGTGTGCAGAGGTTATCATTTATTTATTTTTAAGTTTTATTCAGAATCAGTTATCTTCACAAATCATTTAATTCACCCACTGTATTTCGTCTTTTGTTTGACCTCACACTGTAGCTGGTATCTCATTACTGTCCTGACTTGGCCAGTGTCAAGTCAAAGGCTGTAGAAATCTAACCTTTTCTCCAGACTGTCAAAATAAATATGCTTTGAAGAAAAAAAATAATTTCCTAAAGACGAGCATTATTTGTCAGTTTTGGGTTTGTTTTTTATTATCTTTTTGAAGAACTGGCTTTAAATAATAAACACAGCAGATTTTTTTAAAAATCTTTGAATTATGGCTGTTTTGGACCTTACCAAAAGAAAATGAACTTCCTTATAAAATCTGTTTGGAAGGACAAACTATATGAGATCAGTTGACATAAATCTTGCCGTTGTTTCTGATTTTATGCATATTTATGACCTGGAGTGAACAGTGTGGATTCATGTCCAGGTCTTAATGTTGTGGGGTTGATTTATTTCTTCCTCTGTCACTTCATCATGTGAGAAACATTGATTTGTTGGCTGCCATTCTTTCCCACCTCTAACAAGCTCCAGTGTGTCACAGCAAATGAATGTGTCCACTCATAATTAAGCTCTGTTTGTGTTCACATTCACAGAATATAAAGTAAACACAAACACAACCAGCCCAGACTTGTGCCATCTTAACAGGCTTTAACAGCATCCTGTTTATGTGTGTGGACATAACATCCCAGTTTTAGAAACTGGAGTCATCTCTTGTCCTGAATATGAATGCTGGACTGATAGAAAAGCGGTTACCTTTGCTGATGTTGGGGCGGTTGGGATGTAGAGCAGGTCATCCACTAATTTGAAGGTCATTTTTATTTTCAGCCCTCGGTCTGTGTGTTGACGGGTCCTTAGGAAAGATACTGAGCCCCAAAGTGTCCCCAGTGCCTCCAGTGGTGTAGTAATGTGTGTTTTCTGTGTTTCCAGCAAAACACAGTAAATGTGTGCGTGAATGGGTAAATGTGGCCTGTGGTGTAAAAGTGCTCTGAGTATTTGCAAGGACTAAAAAAAAAAACTGTATATAAATAGCAGTCCATTTAGCATGCTGGCTACCTGCTCAGGTGCAGCTTCAGCCAAGTTATGGAACACAAACTGTGGCAGTAGAAAGCCACTGTTGGACTGAGATTAAAAGGAAAAGCAGTCTTAAGGTTGTGAATGAGTGGAAAGCACTCATATATGGAGAACGGATGAAAACACTGATTTATAGATTACTGGATGGTGGGTTTCCCAGTGCAGTGGAATCAGGGAGCTCTGCACAGTGAGGTCCTAACAGCTACTCTGGCATCATATTGACCGTTATGAAACTTGAGTTTGTCCTAGTTGCCTGTGTAATAGTAGCATGTGATAACTGTGGCATAAATGACGGACCCGACCACATCGTTTGCACTTTTTATTCAGTTGTCGTCTCTACAACTCACGGCCGCAGCTTTTCAGCTGCGTCCTACACACGGCAACAACATCAACCTCAGGTCCCGGCACGTTTAACATAGGGGAGGCGTGATGAGCTGATCGAGCTCAGGTGTGTCCGCCTCCCTGCAGCCGTGCCATGAACCATGCCCCGCCACAATAACAAAATTGGAGACAAACTGCAGGGTGCAGAGGTATACAACTTTAGTGTGGAGCTGGAGTCACTGTTGTATTCAGGAACTACTAATCATGGGATCACAAGTTCAGCTAGATGTGCGAGGAAACTTGTGATTCAGACTTCATGATGCCACTCCAAAGGAGGACAGATAAAATCCTAATGACATGTTGCCTGTTTTCAGTTTCAATCAGTTCTCATTAGTCAGACACATGTCAGGTTCTGTCTGTCCCATTTCTTTCTTTCTTTCTTTCTTTTTTTTGTTTTGCTGACTACCAGCTGTATTGAACCACCCCACCTCCCTTCCTGCTGCCTCTCAGGCCCTAAGTGGATTAAATGGATTCGAAACAGGAGCCGGAGTTGCACTAATAGCATTGCTTGAATTTTAAGCAATCCACGGTGGATTGATTCACAGACTAAAGAGCTGCAGTGTTGTAACTGAGATGCATGGAGCACTCTCAGTAATGCAGCTCTGCCAGATGACACAAACTGTACATTAGCTTAGTGAGGTTCATCTGATAGCCTGTGCATGTTCATGGATAATGAGGACACTTTTGGACTTTAGCTCTTATTATCTCATAGCTTGTGACTGAATTTACAATCTTTTAAGTCTTACTTTTTCATGGTACTTGTATTCTAGCGAGTCTTCTGGTTTTGCATCATAATCAGCCACCACAGATTGATTGACATGCCAGCTATAATTGTTTGTTCTATAACATATCAGTAAATGATGAAAAAATGGCCATGTTCTTGACCCAGAGTACGAGGTTACCTCTATAAATGTCTGCTCAGAGAAGAAAGACATTATGTGTGCAGTCACAGAAAATGCGGGGAACCAGAATCAATTCAGTGGTTGACACTTTGTAATCATGATTCATTGATCAGCCAAACACTGCAGTTCTAAATTTTTTAGAGGAATAGTTGGAAAATCTGTGGTATCTTTCAAGTGTAAAATATCTTCTGCTGAAAAGTTTATAGTGAAGTTGAAGTTTATTCACTGCAGGTGCATAAACTTAGTCTTAGAATCACTGCGCTCAGTCAGCCTGACATTATTTTAATTTCATGAGAGATGGAAAGAAAATATGCAGATTTTTTTGACACCTTTGTCTCTCTTGGACAGAAGATGGTTGAAAAGAAGACAGGAAATGGGGAGGAAGAGTGACATAGGACATGTCCCTATAAGTCTAGCTAAAGGTTCTAAAAATAGGTTGATGCACAGTTTTCGGAGGACCAGAAGTTTCAAATATTGGTTCTTTTGCTTGAACTCTTCAGGCAACCTGTAAGTGAGAATCAGGTCCCTAAATAATTCAATTTATCCTGACAGATTGAAAAGCCACAAATGATCTTTATTTGAAACTTGCAGACGCACCAACAGTTATCACATTTAACCACATGAACATAAAACTGTCAACAGGCAAAGGATGCAGTGCTGTTACATTCACAAATGATCACAGAACATGGTGCTTATGTTAAATCACAGCCAGCCTGATTGACAGCCTGGTGTCCCTTTAAGGCTACAGTCTCAGTAGATAAACCAGTGGTTGGAGATCATAGCATGACCTGAAATTATCCTGATATGTGCAATGGACTTTGAAATAGTTGCTTGAAAGACGGGGCTCAAGTGTTGTTAATAACACAGCAATAAGACAGAGTGAGTCTGCTATCAGTTTGCAGTTGAATGCTGTCAGGTTGGCAATTACATGCCATCTGTTTGTGATAACATGGGGATGAACTGTAATAAATCATTAAAAATCACAAATCGGTTGCCATTTACATTCACAGAAACCCTCAGTTTGCATTTGTCCTTTGTCATGTCCTCCTCTCACACTGTGTGATTTCCAGGTATCCTAGTTACTTAGTTCCCTTATGTCTTGTCACTAGTTTTTTCCTTGCCTGAGTTTTTGTATTTTTGAGCATCGGCAATAAAGCTGCAACTTTTAGTTAATCCTATATTTCTACTCTGTTTGAGCACTAAAAAGGACTACAAGCCTCATTCACACCTTTTCTGTGCCTAAGTCTAAATAACATTCACACTCCAACTACAACTCAGAATTCAGTATCTTGTCCAAAGATACTGTGTAGGCTGGAGCCAGGGACTGACCCGTTCACCTTTCAAGTAGTGAACAACCTGCTCTACCTCCTGAGCCACAGCCACAATCACCGCCACCCTTAATTGAATACAACCAGTTGAGTTGAGTCCCTCATCAGACTGACTCAGTTTGCAATGTGTTGGCAATCTGTCTGCATTTATAAATTAGGCAACAGTTACTTGCAAACCTTTGCCAGTTTGTCTGAGCGTGATTGCAGACACACAGTCCTGTAGAAGGGCTGACATATACAGAAAAGAAAATACACTAAACTGGTTAGTCACAAAGAGAGAGAGCAAGCACTGAAGGCATTCACATGTACAGAAACTAATGCTCCTTTGGCTCCTTTGAATATTACCAGGAAAAAGTTTTCTAAATTGCAAAATCTGAAAAAGTACATCCATTTTATTCCGTAACTGTTTGAATATCTGAAATTTTTCCTCCACAGAATAAAGTGTGCACAGTTTTCACACAGACTCTTCCTTTCAAAACACAGGAGTCGCACTAAACAGCGTTCAGCACATGGCTGAAAAAGAAAAGCTGAAAAAACTAAATGTGAAGAAATGTGTGCAGGTAAAGACTCAGAAGTAGATATCAACAGTTTAACAAACAGTGTAGACCTGGTTGATGCTCGGGGCAGCAACATATTCATAACACAAGAAATCAAAGAAGCAGCCAATCAGCATGTGACACACTGCCAGAAAAGAAAATTAGTGTTTTGTTGCGACCTGTCCACGGCTTCAGTTTGTGGAGCTGGCCTCTGCGTCAGCCGTTAATTGCTATTTGTCCCATTTCTGATGCAGCCTTTTCACGACTAATTTTAGGCACTGGCTCATTATGAGTCTTACTACAGGGCAGTAACCTGATCAAGTGATAATGAATGTGGAGGAAAAAGAGACAGTGAAAGCAGGAAGGCAGAAAACAAACACTGCTGTAACTGCGAGGAGCTTTAGTGTGGCTCAATACGCACATAAAGAACAATTTTTTGGAAGGTTTGCGTCGAGTAAAGATCAATGATATAATTTTGCGTTTATTCAATTTAAATACAGCATTAATGTACTTTAAAAAAGTAACCAATATTTGTCAGTCTATGCTGGTGGTGGTTTAATTGACTAATGCTTTATTAAAGCTGTGTTAGAGTCGTATTCTTTCTACCGGCTGTTTAATCAGCTAAATGGGTTTGCATAAATGTTTCTCTCTTTCTAAGTCATGTCTCCTAACAGAGAGGAAAAGCTCTGTGCTCTTTGATAAGCCGTGGAAAACCTGCCAAGATGTTTTCTTTTTCAGCCGTTTATACACTGATGGCTATTCAGATGTTAAATGCAAAACACTCCCTTTCATTTGGTCGTCATTACGGGGTCTTAGCTGGCCTATTTCGCTGGACAATGATTTGATTGGAGCTGATTGGATTTGCTGCCACGACTGCAGCCCGTCTCTCTCCCTCACTCTCTCTTTGTCGCTGTGTTTAATGGTGCCTTTCTAAAGGCTTTATTAGAAGTAATTTGCTGCAGCGAGTACTGACTGATATCTGGGCCATGACCCTGTCTCTCAGTTGAAGGGTAAAGAGGGAGTCCCAGTCACACTGGAAATGGCAGGCCCTGCACTCCGTCCGTAGATTAGTCTCTTTACGCTCTTTGCTGAATACACTGAAGTGTACTAAGGGTGGGCAGACAGGAAGATCGAAATGACAGTGATTCAAACCAGAGATGTCTTTTGGATGTGATGGCGTCAGACTTTGTGGATTACCTGACATTATACTTTTAGACAAGAATGAATAATTAACCAGTGAGTCCTCAAAATTGATGCCAAGATCTGTTAATGGTTTATTGTTCACAAATAAGTGCACAGAGTTATAGTTCTATAGTTATCAGTCCTGGAAACCACCTGGTAGACTGCAGATACTGTAGCCTTTAAAAGCCTTTAAAAGACAATAGTCAGTGGTTTTAATATTACATGCAGCCCATTTTTTGCTTTCCACTGTTTACCTGTGTGCAGCCGTAGGCAGATGTACAACCTTGGGGAACATGAACAGTTCCTCACTTATTGACTATTAGTTTGAGTAGAAGGACAGTAAAGCGTGAAATCTCAGTTAGCAGGAGCTGCATCTGCTCACAGTTATTGACATTTGAGTTTCTAGTCATTGCTCACTGCAAGATTTTATAAATGTGTTTACTTTTGCATTAGTATGCTGTGTTTGTCTGCTTGGCAGGTCAAGACCTTTGCAGAATGGTATTGAAAACTGCCCACAGTGAAAGGCACATTTGAATAGCTAAATAACCCCATAAATCAGACGCACAAAGAGATCAAACTGAGGACGTCACAGCAGGATGAGTCTCAGGTGAATTTAAATCACTCAGACCTTTGCATTTTCATGGCTATAGAACATACAACACTTTTGTAAATATAGGGTAAAAGGGGTGGCTGGGGCAGTTTACAAATTATGGAATTTGGTATTAAGCTGATAGGAGAAGCAGCAGAAGGAAGGCAAAGAGTTTGATGACAGGAAATAAATAAAAACTTTACCCAGCTGACATTTACACAGCAGATAAAGCAAAGAATCACTATATGTCATGGGTATTGCTGTGGATATGTGAGTCTTCTAAAGAGTGCATGCTGAAAGGCAGCAGGGAAATTTGTGACCTCTTACTAATCTGCAGGCTTATGCATCCACCTTTGCTGATGCTGCCTCTGACAGAAACCATTGCACGAGCTTTTTTTTACTATATAAACTTCTTCTGCCGCGTAAAGCTGGGTGGTATTGCACAGGTAGCAGCCTTGTATCAGCTAAACCAGTTTCATGAGTTCTTGATCTGTCAGTGTTTCCATAGATACAGACCGTTCCTCATGAGGATGCAGCTATATATCGTGTGTCATGCATATTCATAAAGAGTTATAAAGGGCCTGCTCACAGAATGTGTGAAGTAGACAGCACACTCTGTGCTCGATCCAATATTTATTGGTTAAAAGTGATGTGTAATGGTGCAGATGAGCTCAGTGCAGATAGATGTGGCGTGTCCTTGCATATTTTGTATGCACGTGAAAGATGTGGTGTGAAATGTGAGTTGTTACACTTTACCACTTCAAGAGTCAGTTCTTACAGTCAGTGTGTTTGATGAAGGGAACTAGGCAGGTGGAAAGACCTGATGGACTTTGACTGGAACTCAATTATTATGGGTGGACAAGGCTCAGGGTGTACTCCCAATCAGTGAGGGTGATTGCCTATCGACACTGAGGGATAAACCCTGTATTGACAACATGGCATTGTAGGATCTGCAGGAAACACAGACTGCATTTAAAGGATAGGCGTAGCCATGGTGACATCATTTGTTTTTTACTCTGTATTTTAAAGTGTCAGCATTAGCATTCTGAATGCCAACCCTAGAGGGCTTAGTCAGCAAACTGCATCCATAAAATATACAGGTGCAAATGTACAAAAAGATACTGGCTAATTAGTCTTCAAGTCACGTTTATTTGTATAACACTATTCAGATACAAGTTCATTCAGAGTGCTCTACAGAGGGCTAGGAAGAGAAAAACAATTGTATAAAGCATACACAAGCAATCATGATAGAAATATAACAACAAACAACAAGGTCTACAGTAGAAAGAAAGAGGGATAATCACCACCAATCCACGTTGTCTCTGCAGCAAAGCAATGTCAAAACTGTGGGAGGACCCCGTCCTCTATATTATGACCCTGTGACGGCTGTTTTACTCCCCCCTGTCATGACTAACCTTTAGACCTTATGTGAACTTGGGGAATCACTCAGTAGAAATGAAAACAAATAAAAAGTTAAGAGGTTTATTGATAAGCCACATGAAATAATACAATTCTAATTGTATTGATTTAAGTTTAACAGTTTTAGCTGATCAGGAAGTTTATTCCACATATGAGAACCATCAAAATAAAGGCACTCGCCAGTGCTACCCCTCAGCCTCCTGGCAGTACACAGTAAACATAGTTCACAAGATTTTCAGTAAACTTGACCTCTGACCTTTACCTTAAGGTCAAGGTCACCAATATTCAAACTTATCTGAGATTTTTAGGAGATGCGCCTATGGTATCGGTTTGAAAATCCTACCTGTAAAGACGCTGTAACAGTGGACAGTGTCGCAATAAAATCTGCAAAAATAAACACATGAAGAGGTTTTCTTGCTTTCGCTTCACACAGACATTCTTTAATTTTCATTATATTTTATAGATGATAATAGGCTGATTTTGTAATTGTCTTTCAGATGTCAAATGTTTGATATGCCATATGACAGCTCTTTGCTGTGGTGGCCATTTTTGTATACAATGCCCACTCCTGCTTGTGTGTTCTAGCCTCACTTATAAAAAGGCAGTTTGGAGTAACTGATTCAATAATAACCGTAGCACTGTTGTTTTCATTTAACCAGGTTTTGTTTAGGAACATAAAATCCAGATCATTGTTGGTAATAAAATCATTCATTAGGAAGGACAAGCCAGCCTAATACAGCCTGTGCCTGGAATATAACAAGAGTTATTAGATTGGAATTATTAGCTGTGCACTTTGAGTACACTTGGTTTGTTCCATTTTATTGTTCTGTGTTTCTGGCAATGCCATCAGCAGATACCGGGATCACTAGTACTGCGTTTAGATTAGTGGCGTAGTCAGATACTTACTTTTTATGAAAAGTATCAGACTGGTGATCTTTGTGACTGCTGCTGTGAAACATATTTTCAGTTTGGCTCAGCAGTAAGTTGCAGTGAGAGACAGTGGAAGGGTCTTCCCAGTACAGGTATGACGAGGGAATTTAGCTATAGAGAAACTGGAATAATTTTTCCATGAAGTTCTGTGTCTTGCATCTTTGCAAGCTCACTTGCTTTTTAAGAGGCTCTCAAATGGCCATGGAGGAATTGCAGTTTTTGGTACTTCCATGTTGGCTCCATTTTTTTTGCATCCAGGCGCTTACTGCTTGGCTAGAAAAGGTTTAAATAATTTCACAAGAAATACAATGAACAAAACAAACTAAACCACACCTATATTTGGTGTTAGCACTAATGACTGTTAAAATATCACCAGTCCACAGGAGCACACAGTTTAAGGCTGTTTAAAGCAACGTGGAGATAAAACTTGTCATTGTTCCCCTGGATTTAAGCGATCCCTGTCTTTTGTCCTTTAATGTAAATCAGACTGATTCCAGCATGTTGACTATTAATACATCAGCAGCAACTGTCTTTAAATCATTGCCTCTGCAATGCAAAGTTCTGTTGCTGTGTAACAAACTATTAAAAACTCATCAGGACACCATTAAAAGTGAACATTGATCAACTGGTAGGCAGGATATATTTGCCATGTGTTATGTTTTTAAAGTTTGGAGACAATTTCCATTAAAACTGAATCAGTAAGAATAATGTGTTGATTCTATATGATGGTGCTAGTGAGTAACATGCTTATTTAGTCACCTGCCTGGTGATCTTTAACCATTTAAAATTTTCAGTTATGTTTCATTCATAATTTTGCAATGCAACATGTACCTTTGTCTGTAACCACTGCATGACAGCTGCCTTCAGGAACTGTATTTGTAGGCTAGTGTTGATGCATGCAGTGCTGTGCACTATAACCACAGAAATACGGTGTGTACTGGGCTGTGTGGGTGAAGTGAAGCAGGAAGACATGACTCCCTTGACACAAACCCTTCATCTGCTCACTGCTGCAATCAAATGCAGTCAGTGTGGAGTCATGATGTGAAATAAAACCATTTCAGTTTAAAATTCTTTATTTCACATTTTGAAGCATGTGGAGTTTTACAGGAAACTGCTCTGCTCATGCTGAAGGAGACAGTCAGTCTTTTAGTATCTACTATCATTTATCGGTGGTCGGTTGAGAACGGGACATCCTCAGAAACACGGTGGCTTTGAAGATTGGGTGGTTGCAGATTTTCATCGTCGACTGTTGCCATGCTCCATTAACTTTTTTTTTTTTTTTTTTAAATACAGGTGGAATGTGTGGAAGGTCCCACAACACATTTTAAAAGAACTGGAACACTTTATGGGTAATTTTTTAAAGAAGGCCATCCTGACCACCACTAGAGACCAAGTGAGAACACTTGTGTTGCACTTTAAAGAGAGCCAACATATTTCTCAGCTGCTGAGTCTACTTATTTTTGCCTTTTCCTGTAGTTAATTGTAGGAACAAGCCACTTTGTCCTTAAAGCTGCAGTCATTGCCGGTTTCACCACTAGGGGCAGAAGTCTGGCAACACTAAAAGGGGATTTATACTTCTGTGTTAAATCTATGTTGTAGGTACGTTATAACCACAAACCCTACACTGTAACCTGGCATGCCTCCCTGGAAATGCAGCCCGCAGCTACTGTGATTAGCCTGTTCAGTACTGTTGATTCTTCCTGTGCATTTCCAGCTACTTTTCACTTGCAGTTAAAACTGCAAGGGAAGTGAGACAATGCCAGTCACCTGTAAGGAATAATAATCGGATCCTCAATAAAAGGACAAATTCCTGGGAGACTGCCCAAACTTTCAAAATTAAAGTTAACTTTTATTAGTAGTCTGTCAGTTATTATGAACTACACTCAACAAAAATATAAACGCAACACCTTTGTTTCTGCTCCCATTTTCCATGAGATGGACTTAAAGATCTAAAATTCATTCCAGATACACAATATTACCATTTCTCTCAAACATTGTTCACAAATCAGTCTAAATGTGTGATAGTGAGCACTTCTGCTTTGCTAAGATAATCCATCCCACCTCACAGGTGTGCCACATCAAGATGCTGATCTGACATCATGAGTAGTGCA
>VVHJ01055437.1:0-18012 GCA_015107715.1 Tylochromis polylepis
GCTAAATCCAGCGGAGTGGTTTGGTTTAAACTAGATTAAAACCAACAATGGTCTTAAAAAATTCTATATTTAAAAATAAAATAATTAAACATACTAACCGAAAATGAGTTTAGCCACACTTTGGACAGTGTTCCCAGAATGCAGTAGCTAGCGAGCTGACTGGAGACCAAAACAGCCAATCAGAATTTTCGCATCCAAGTCTGTGATTGGTTGGTTTTGTGGCACATTTATCAGGGTGTACAGAAAGAGTTGAGCGCGCAGGGAGCAGAGATGTTGAGAGCGGGAGCGACACACTGAGAGCAGGTCTGCAGATGTCTGTGAGCACACAGAGCACAGATCTGAGCGAGAGGGGCTGTTATTGTGTGCGTGCATGGATAACAGCAAACACTGAAACACATTTCTTGCACGCAGCAATGAATTTTCTTCGCTCAAAATAATTTTCTCCTCAAAATGCAAAACTTGCACTTGCAAAAATTATTTACGTGCGCTCAGATAGAACAGAGGCACAACAATAACGTCATAGAAGCGTGCTTGTTTTTAATGCAGTGTCTTAAAAAATCTCCAGATTCTCTGAATCTCTCGACGATATCATGGACTGTAGCTGATGAGATATTCAAAGTCTTCATAATTTTTTGTTGAGGAACTTTATTCTGAAAATGTTCTACGATTTCACGTTTTGGAGGGTTTTTTTCAGATTTTCCTTTGCTCATATTTACGTCAGAGAAACTCCAAACATACTTTTTATACCCAGTCACGTTACTGACTTGCTGACAATTAACCAAATTAGTTCTAAAATCTTCTTCCAGCTGTTTCTTTTTAGTACCACGTACTTTTCCGGCTTTTTGGAGACCAGTTGCTGCCATCAAATTAAAAACAATCAAAATCTTCTTTAAATGGTACATTTTCTCACTTGAAGCATTTGATGCGTTTTCTATGTTCCGTTGTGAAATTTGGACTTGAGATTTACAAATGATTGCAATCTGCTTTGATTTACATTTTACACATCATCCCAATATTTTGGGAATTGGGGTTGTAGGTTTTTCCACACTCATGCATACACTGTCACAATGCTCGTATTACACATGACCACAGATTCAAATAAACATATGTGAAAACCCACAGTTCTGGCTGTGAGCATAGCATCCCCCAACCACTAACAGTTCAAACAGTCGTTTAAAGAGGGACAGCCAATCAGAAGAGAGGTGGCTTCAAGGGAGCAGAAACGGCTCATTTCAGACGGCGGATGAACACAGGGGCTGCAACAGTGTAAGCCAGAAAATCACCATTTTGGACGGTATACCATGCAAACACTGTAGAGTGACAAAAATAACTCAAAAAGATAAAACAAATATGGAGCTGAAAATGACCACATGAGCATCACCTTTATTATCAGATGGGCTTGAATAAACTTGAAATTAACTGTTACCGGGGCGTTTAGTGGATCTCAGAACTTCCTTTTTTGTTATTTTCCATTGACAGGATGTGGAAGGGTATATGATGCGCAACAAGTCACCAGTTATACATTTACATTTCTAAGTTATTATCCTACAGAAGTCGACTTCTAGGATCCTGGATGCCCTGAAACGTCACTCACAGGTATGGAGCCGCTAAATACAAACTGACGACAGCTGAAGAAGACAGATCGAAAGAGGACGCAGGTCAGCACCCTGACGTTCATCTTTTAGAGATTGATTTCAGATTATTATTCAGAAGCTCGAGTCTTCTACCCCAGGGCCGTGTGGCTGTGTTACCAGTGTCACAAGGTGATCTATTACAGGGACACTTAGTCAGGAAACCCGATGCGCTGACAACAGGCCGGACATACAACACAAAAGGAAGCGACAGACAGCGCGCCAGTCCTCAGGGGGTCTGGTAATGTAATACTTGCAGATCAGAAGAAGAGAAAGGATTATTAAAAGAGCTAATGGTGAAAGGAAAGGAAAAGCCAGAGGAGGAATGAAACTGACGGCAGGCCATGTGACAACTCGCCTGCAGGTAGTTGGACTGAGAAGCGGAGCGGGGGCGGGAATGTATGGAGTGCCAGCCGGATGTAAGTTCACGGTTAAAATAACACTGTCTCACACCCACACGTGCACACACATTGACTCCCAGAGGCTCCCTTTCCTCCAAGTTCTCCTCTGTCGGTCTGGGCCCCAAAAGGCCCTTCAAGCATTCAGAGACACTCTCCACAAAAGGCACACTCACTGATCACTGCTGCTATTCTGGGAGCTTCCGCTTTACCTCTCTGCTCCAGAACAGAGCCGAATATCCATTTCTGGACATCCACACACTTACTCCATCTCTGTCCACTTCTCCTCTGTCCTTTAGTTCAGTTTGTTAATCGAATCAGGGTCGCAGAATCGCTTTTTGGCAGCAACTTTAGGATACTTCTTAAGAGCATCACAAGCCATGATGGAACAACTCTCTCTCCTACGCCTCTCTTTAAACCGATACAGGATCACAAACCACTTCAGGCCTCTTTGTTGTTCCACTAGACATTTGACTTTTATGTATATAACAATCAGTGTTAAGAGAAGATCCGTTTAGTAACCCTTAAATAAAGCACTCATTAACTACACCTACTACAACTACTGCTTTTAATAGTTTTGCAGATGCCACATAACCTAAGGCAGGTGATGGTTTGTTTCACAGAAACATCTGGAACACGACAAAAAACATCCGTTTGGGAAAGAGCACACATTTCCACATTTTCCTTGCAGGTGATGGGATGAACCATCTATTTACTGTCACGCTAAAACACACCCTAAGCTGCCAATGATTTACCAGCAGTACTTCAGATGACACCGACTGGTCCAAACTGACCAGTAGGCCTGGCCAGATGGATTCTTCCATGGCATGAGCTCGCAAAGCTCAGCAGAATCCAGATGACTCGCAAAGTAAGGCGCCACGTGGAGTTTTAGACAAGCAAATTTTATGCTTTCAATCAGTTTTACGAGCAGAATTCATCTTCTCTGCTTATTCATGAACAGTGCAGTGCTGTTCTACAAGAACACTCCGGTCACAAATCGAGAGAGTGTGAATGCACATAAACATGTTTCATCTTAATCGAGCGTACAGTCCGCATTGCTTATGGTCCGCCTCCGATAACGAAACGACAAACCTGACGGCAACCTGGTTTGTTTTCATAAAAGCAAAGAAGAACAACTCAAACATACGCACTATTATTATGTCCCTTTCTGCTGAGGTCTGCAGACACCTGCTTGGGAGTGTCTGGCAGGCATCCTGTGTGTGGGTCTGTGTTTGTGGCAGTGGAATACAAGGGTTTCTATTAAAGCCACCGGTGTGACTCTCACTTCCTCCTAACTCTACCTCATCAGCTAAGAATTCTTATTCAGACCAGAAAAACAAACCAATCTGGGACGTGCCCGATCCCTTTTGGTTACACAAACAAAAGCGTTATGAAACAGGAAATGGTCAGCCACATCCATCTTCAACTAAAACACATACGCACAGTAAAAAAAAAAAAATCAACATTATGACCATTGATGACATTATCTGAGGAATTTGATCCTTTTCAAAAGGTGAAAAGTTCAATTTTAGACCTCCATGAGTTGGTGACCAAAGCACAGTCAATGTTTGACATGACCTCATGTTTGCATAGCCAGCACATACACACAGACACAGTGTGTCAAATAGACAAACATGTGAAGTGTTTAAGCAATGTACACTATGATGAAAACGCGCATAAAAATACTCACACCCAAATGCAACGGGCTCCAAAAAAAAAGAAAAAAGAAGGCACTGCAATAGTGCTGTTGTCTAAGATACTGGAAGTATGAGCACATATGTGTGCTCAAGTTTCTTACCTGCACTATTTGACCCACAGGAACCTGGTTTTCTTTCCAGTGTTGGCTCTGTCGTTGTAGATCCTTCTCTCAAGTTGACGAAAGAAGGTCAGACGCATACAGGTGAGGGCCCCAATCCATTGAGGTGAGATTATGCTGAGCTGCAACTCTGTGGCACCGCAGGGTTAGTGCATCCCTACATGATTTCATCTCCATCCATTGACGAACACCTTGGAGTTCTTGTTCTTGCTGAAGTAGCCTAAAAAATATATAAACAAACAAAAAGGGACATGCTTTAACAAGTTTTGACTTCATTAAGCATTACAAAGAGTCTGAATGTTGCGTCAATGCAGATGTGCTGTATTTGCATGAAATGTTACTAGTACTAGCACCGTGGATTTTTGCGTACCCTCAGAGCATCCTAATGTAGCGATGCCAGAATGATCTTTGGTCATAACACAACAGCTGAGCTGTTAAAACTCAGGAAATTAGGTTAGCCACCATTTGCATAAATTAAAAATTTCTAGGTATACGGCATGAAACCACGGTTCTTTCGTAACTAACACATAATCTGTTTCGGGAGGCGTTTGTTTTTGCATCATTACGCTGCCCTGTGTCCACTCTTGAGCTGGTTCCACAGTTCTTCTTTTGGCTGCTCCCTTTAGTGGTCGTCACAGCAGATCATCTGGCTCCATCTCACCCTACTCCTAGTATCCTCCAGGAAGCTCCATATTCAACATCCTTTGACCAGTATATCCCCTGTCCCTCCTCTGCACACGTCCAAACCATCTCAGCCTTAACTCTCCAACCTGAGCGGCCCCTCTGATGTACCGCACATTTCTACCGGCCAAGGGTCCAAACCTTGACACCGGCATCAGCCTAGCTCTCTCAATCTCTCTCTCCACCGTAATTCATTACTATAGCTACGATAAAGGAATATCTGTGGGCCAAGATTTTACATTTGTGGGTAATTATAAACCTGTACAGTAGGAATGTTCCTTCCCAGGAGGTTGCAGCATTATTGTTAGTACTTGGTGTGAGTGGTTTCAGCACCTTCAGCAAACATGTTGCCCAAAGTTTTAATTTTGAAAGCGTAATACTCAACGACAACTTTGCGGTTGACTTGATTTATGTAATGGCAAATTTAAAACATATTTATTACCACTTAACACAGACTTTAAGAAAATGAAACACATCTATTAAGGTGAAGCCGAAGTGAAACTCTTTGCAACAAAATCCACCCACACACATACATGACCAAACAGAGCACTGGCACCAACCTGAACTGGGTTGACAACAGATGTGAGTAATTCCCTCACTGCAAAACTGAAAAGTGAAAACGCCGCACGCAGTCAGATGAATTACATTTTCTCTTTAATGACTCTGCAAAAGTACTAATCGGCACAATTCTGGATCTAGCAGAAAGGATTCGATGGAACTCCAAAACAGAAGCATGAGCTTCTTCCCTGCTGAATCAAGGCCTACAGCAGTCTACTACCGGAAGCAACTTCCAATGTTGGACACGGCTTGGCATTATTCCAGACCAGGTCTGGGGGCTGGGGTAGGAATGCCAGAGGGGCCCTCTGCAGGAGAAGGCAGTATGAATGAATAAAATGCGATTCACACAGACACATGAGGACACAGTCCACCCACCACCTAGTAAAGTAGCTGACTGGAGCCTAGTGTCAGAGGAGGAACACCAGGCTATTCTTTTTGCCTGCATGCGCCCGACAAACAACTCCTTTGTCTCTGAGAAAACAGACCCCGTACGTAACTGTGGACACTGCGACAGAAAAGTGACACACACTAATCACATACAAGCTCATAGGCGTGAATTGTAAACAAATACGCACACTCAATAGTCTGGCAGCTTTTAAGCGATAAATACCCACGGGGACGTCAGTTGTTTATCGACATGAATCTTTCATGCTTTGGTGTCGGCGGCTGAAACAGTTAGCCACTCATTTTTCTATTGACAAAAAATTGTAAAGTGCCAGAGGGCAACATCACACCATCCCAGGGGACTTTACGTTTTTGTTACACAACAGGGAGAAGCTAGTTTATGGCTGTGGCCCTCACCCTGGCATATAAAGTCACACAACCACCACCCAGTCTCTAGAGGGTGCGGGAACAGCCAGAAATAAACTGCGCACGCACAGCCGAGCACAGAGGCCACTTATAACACCACAAATGCACAAGAGCAGCAGTTCTTGTGCCTAACTGAGGTGAGAGGACCAATTACAGAAGCTACTAGTATAAACAAAAGAGGTCTTCTGTTCACTACCTAATGACCGTCAATTTAAGTTGATTTGAAGGTACAGTAAGAAATTTTTTGAGATTATCCAAAAGAAAAACAGAATATTGTACTCATAAACATACTTGTTTAGTGTGTAATTACGTCTTTCAACAAATTGATGCATTGTCATGAACTTGGAATTAATCCATTAAAAATGCACAGGAGCGGGCGCTGGTTTGTGGAAGCTGCCATGTTGCCCCACCATCTTGAATACACTGGCCCCTGCCACCCAATAGCATTTTATGTTTGTGTGTCTAGAGACCGGGCACACAGGTATGGAGGGCCAGGGGTGACAAAATGAATTAATTAAATGCACCATTAAATAATTAATTAAATGTGATAATAATTAATTAAAATTGGAATTAATTAATTAATTAATTATTGACACATTTAATTAATTATTTAATGGTGTATTTAATTAATTCATTTTGTCACCCCTGGCCCTCCATACATACGTACGTAGTACACCTTATAAATTATTTTTAAATTGAAGATCACAAATAGCCCTTTCAAACTATATATGATTATTTAACATTTGCACATGTATATTTTCATCATGTCTCTCACCTCCCTCATTTCTCCAGAGAGCTTACAACAAGCCGGTTAAAAACAACAACAACAACAACTGGTTATAAGCCAACATTGTACCGGCTAATATTAGGCTTAAGTATCCTAAAAATCACATTTTCCATACGTAAACATTAATGTCAAGTCCTTCAAAGAATGTCTGGCTAATGCCGCCTAACAGCAGTTAACAACAGCACTTATTGAAAGAACAGTTCAGGATATCCTCATCAACTTTACTGACTCATCGACTCATATCGGACTCCCCTCACAAACATTTACCGCCTCCTCCAGAGTAAATAAACGACACCCGGCATACTGACATCTGAGGGAAATAGCGGCGGCCTACACTAACTACAGATGAACAGTGGACAGAGCTCTTTGTCCTACAGCGGCCTATAACTAGGATTACACACTTGAATTGGGAGCGGTATGAAAACAGAACTCAGTTGACCGCAATCTACTGACATCTCATAATGAGATTTTACACACTGTACCTTTAAGTTACCAAATTAATGACTATGCCTGAAGCAGAAACACTTGTAACTTTTACAGTTGACAGACATTTGTCTTTCTAAAATCATTAGGTCAAATATTTTACCTGACATTGTAACCAAATATCTGAAAAAGTAACATCCATCCATCCATTCTCTCCTGCTTATCCTTTTCAGGGTCGTGGGGGGGGGGGCGCTGGAGCCTAAATTAGCTGTTAGCAAATGTTAGCATGCCAACACAAAACTAGGACGTTAAACAACAAAATCATTCCTGCTAACCTGGACATTTTCCACAGTGATTGATTAACACACTGATGACAGCGTCTGGTTCAAAGTAGCTCTACAACTAGTCCTAATGAAATCTTCTTAGAGATGCTAGCATGGCTAAACGCTCTTAATCATTTATAAAAAAGTGACTGATGACCTGAGAATGACCACTCAACCACACTGAGATACGGACTAACTGGTGGGTTGAACATCTGATTGAGCCCCAGTTAAGGCAGCTATCACTTTTGGGTAGTGTTTTGAAAAACGTTTATAATTTTATGTAATGGAAGTTAGCATTGTGGTGAAACTGCGTATCAAGTTAATACTTCTGACTCCAATAGAACAATTTTTTTTTTTTAAATCCATTTAGGCACAAACAATTGTTCTGGGAGTTATTAAGCATTAAATAGTAGAATGTAAAAGTAAGCAGAAAAAAATGAAGCCAAAATGTTGTTGTATCACTTAATTGTAGTACATAATCTAATAACTCTGTGTTTTTACATAAGCTCATAATTAACTGGGATTCGACAGGCTGAATAGAGACGCTGCTTCTCCCGTCTTTTTTAAAGCAGAGTCAGTGCTGATTCATGCTTTGTACTGTCAACAGTAAAGCCTTTCTTTCATGCGGCCCCCCCCCCATTGATGCAGTCAAAATGTCACCACTCACCAAACAAATGCTTTGAACTGCATCATTTATACGGACTCCGGCACGCTGACAATAGTTCTGCCTTCAGTTTTTATGTTACATGCAACCTAAAATTGTAATTTTACT
Source organism: Tylochromis polylepis (assembly GCA_015107715.1). NCBI lineage: Eukaryota > Metazoa > Chordata > Actinopteri > Cichliformes > Cichlidae > Tylochromis > Tylochromis polylepis. Next base: position 8,200 of record VVHJ01055437.1, read on the forward strand.
CCTGATACAAGCTTCGTGTAAAACTACATTAAAATTTAATTTAGTTTTAATTAAATCAAGCTATGAAATTCAGCAGCAAAGTTCACACTCTTGGACTTTCTGGTTGAGAGGACGGAGCGGAAAGAGCCTAAGCCAACTAGTATATATACTCCCCTCTGGACAAAGCAAAGCTGCAGTTGGGGTGTCATGTGATACAACACGGGAGGGCAACACTTTCTCTGGCAGACAGTGAGGAAGAGGAAACACTATGAAGGGTTGGGAGAAGTGAAATACTATCCTATCTTTGCTATAGGAGACACTACAGGAAACCCAGTACTCTCTATTGCTGTCACGCGCACACACATATCTTTAGTAGGCTTTTTGAACATACGCTATAGTAAATCAGTCTCCTCCCAATCAATACAGCTATAAAACTGATTCAAGCACGTTCATGTTTAATATTTCTGTTATTTGGGGGCTGAATTAATAGTCAGTCATTTGCATTTATATTGTTTTTAATGTTTCTGTTATATAGAGAAGAACGATCACAAGCATGTTAAAAGTTTCAAAGACTTTTAAAACTTTTAAATGAATTGAATTTGTCCAAAGAGTCAGTGTTTGCAGTGTTGGCCCTTCTTCATAACCTGTGCAACTCTGGCATGCTGAATACCAGCTTCTGGGCCAAATCCTGATTGATGCCAATCATTTCCCTACAGCGCTCAAAGTTGATCACAAATTTTGGGCTTCTGGTTGTCCACCGACTTTCTAAGGACCAACCACAGATTCTCAATCAAATTAATATCCGAGGACTTTCCTGGCCATGGACCCAAAATGTTAATTAGCGTTAATTAGATTCCGGGTCTTCTGACATAGTCCTCCACCATGCTGGAAAATGTCAGAAGACTGTCGCCATATTGGTCCTGGATCGTCAAAGGTGTTTTCTGCATGGTCAGTCCTTAAAAAGCGGGTGGACAAGGAAAAGCCCTCAAACAGTGATGCACTTCAAGAGCTGATAAGTGAAGCAGCAAAGTGTAGTGAAAGTGAAACACAATTTGTGCTAAACCTTTGCAGTACACTTACTAACTTGGATAACCACAGTGACTCCTACCTTTGCTGATTGTTAACATCTTATACATTGGCATTAGTACTTTCTTACTAACAAGCAAATAAAGAGCCCAAATTCAACTCACTTTCAAAATCCCTTACACCTACCCCTGTCTAATGCTAATGTTAATCTATTAGCCGAGCAGTATGTTACAGCACCAGGACAGTATACGAGAACCAGACTGACAACAAACTGCATACCCCATGACAACTGGGAAAAAAAAGAAAGAAGCATTTCAGTTGAACACTGTGCCCTCTTCATGCGTTCCTCATTTCTGGCACATGAGACTAAGATGTAACACGCTTTCGCACCAATTCTGCTTTTTCTGTTTGCGATGAGAAATACGCAGACCATCATCAGACTTGCCCTTTAGCAGCAGTCACTATAAAAGTCATATGATTGAAAAAATTTGAACAATTCAAATTCAACAAGCTTTGGTGTTCGCGAGCTGAGAAACTGCTGAGCAATCAAGCTGACTCGGAACACCTCCCTGCAGAAAACGTCTGGCACACTGCCGCCGGTATCTTATCCCCAGCTGCCATTCTTAATTACTGACTCGGACATGCAGTCTAAACTACACCTTGCGCTACTCTGAGTCATCAAGTATTTTCAGAGATTTTTTTTTTTTTTATTGCTCATGCAGGAAGGTGGCACAGCACCCATGTAGACTCTAACATCCTGTTAGGGAGCTGGCGCTGAACACATTTGGCACCGTTCCTGCACTAACTGCTCGCTCGGCATCGAGCCAGTACTGACAACAGTTTCCTCTTAATCTATTTTACCCATCCAGCCCTCTGTAGCCATGCCGTCTCTGAGCAGTGATGACCGTTTCAATGCAAACATCATTAGTTTAAACATGTCGACAAGACCCCGTCTAGAGATTCCAGTCCAAGCAGTGACTTTGTTATGTCATTAGGAAGGCACTTCTTTGACACATACATACAGATATTCAGTGACAAAGCCTGGGACTGGATGCTGCAGAGATCAGTTACAGCTTAACTGCATCTACAATCGTTGCATAATTAAATATTAAACTAAATTTATTATATTTTATAACTGAATGTCATCCTGGAACTAACAATTAAGATAAACACGCATTTCTGACCTGGCAAATTAAAAGTTAAACGGGATCCATTATGCTTATTTTCAGTTACATAATTCTGTTCTTGAGGTCTATTACAGTACCTTTGCGTGATTCATAGGGGTGGGGAAAAAAACATACATATATACATATATCGATACAGCGTAGTACTTTGTGTGGCGATATTGTATCATTGCAGAGACACCAAATATTGATATCAATATTTTATTAAATACATTGTTCTGTGAATACTGTGAACGAGAAGGCTCACCTCGTGCTCACATCCTTAGATAACGTTAGCCAAACAAACCGACATTAAATCAGCTCAGCTGAAAAACGGCAGTGGACGCACACAGCTCGACAAAGCGACCTCCTTATTCAGAGCAACGTAATGACTCAGTCACAAGTAAAAATAGGACAGCAACCCTTGGACTCTCAGAGAGATTATCGGAGGTTTTCAAAATAATTGCCATCTAATTTATAAATGCAGACAGACTGCCAACATGTTGGCATTAGTCTGAATGGGTCTTTGTCAATGAGCACAACTTTAGGGGACTCGGATCAACTGGCTGCCATTTGGTTGTATTCTGGTTATATTCCTGTAGAGCAGGAAGGTCGCTAAGCGTAAACGCAACTGTGAAATGTGAATTTCTGTCTAAGAACGCAGCAGCGCACGTGATCGTCGGCCAATTATCAAACTTAATTGCTTTATTATCAGAAACAGATTGCATGTAATTGCCAACTTGACTCAGTTCAATCAAAGACTGATCGCAGACTTATAGCAGACCGACTTTGTCTTATGGCAACATTCGTGGCAGGTTTCAGTGACAGTGTTGGTATGTTTCACCATCTCATTTTGCAGCACAGCATAAGTGAAGTGATAACTTTATTTTATTGGATAAAACAGATATTGACAAAGTTAAACTTCGAGGACATAATTTGCAGTTGATAAGATGCGATAAATTGCAATATATGTTATTGCAATACTTAGCATTTTATAAAAAGGTCAAAATTGCAATAATATCGTATTTTGAGTGAAGTTTTGTGGCAATATTGAACTATGGGGCGTGTAGTGTTTCCCACCTCTAATGAGTCACATATGAAACGATCCACTTTCTTATACTTAGTGCAGATGCAGCTCGTCAGTGCTTCCAAAGCCTGAAACTAGCCATTTTGGCTCCTCTGCTGTTAAGCAACTTCATTCTGATTAGCTACCCTGGAAATCAGTAAATTACAATATCCCATCAAATGCCCAGATTATATTTGGTCAGCGCCCATCTATAACCAAATTTAAGTAAGCACTGTTTATTTATTAAAAACACCTTTCACGAACAAGGGTTCACAAAATGCTCTACACAAATTAGAGTAAGGAGAATTAAATGTAATAAAAATGACATAAAACCAAGTTAAGGTTCAGAATACATTAAAATCAGTTAATATCAACAAAAAATGGATTAAACAAAAAGCTTTATGTAAATGGCATCAAAACCTCACACTTGGGAGACCAGCCATGTTATCTTTAGTTCATTCGATCGCGATGGCCAGGCAGCTGTACAAGTGTGCCCTGTCTGTCACTAGATCAGCCCCGAGGGAGGACAGCATGACTGACTTTGTGCCAGTTAAGGGCATTCATGTCATATGACTGTCATCCACGTCCTACTAGTTTAGTAACTAATAGAACATCCTCCAAGTAATTAGACGAGAGCTGGATACAGCAACAGAAACTGAACAAATTACAACACAACATGATACAAGAGTAAATTTGAAGGAAAACAACCATTTGTCCTAAAATGTTTAGGTTATCAGCTGCTGAGAGCATGTGGATCTGCAGAACACATCTCATCAGTAGACCATCAAACAATATCGACTTATGTGACAGCACGTACGGATGTAACAGCATAGACTAAAAAGGTACACTCAGTGGGAGCCAGGGCTTGATAATATCTGCTTCAACAGTGTGTGATGCTACAGAGTTGTATGCAAGTTTGAGCATGTTAAAGGTGAAAGCAGCTGTAGCCAAATTTAAGCCAGAGGAGTGAGGGGGTCAGGGTGCAGGCAGGAGATACGAGGAACCATAATTTTCTCTATGCAAATGACAGTGTTAAAGCATAACTGTTTTTTTAACTCAACTTTTGAAGTTAATGTGGTTTATCCTCCTGCAAATGTAACTGTACTATAATCAAAACCATTTAAATATGTTATAGTACGTGTACTTTAATCAACTGCGCTTATAATTGCATAAAGTCTCACAACCACTGAGCAGTGGTATGGAAAATGCGCAAGCCACACTGCTAACGTCAGTCATGCTGTATTAACGGAAAGGCTTTACAGACTTTACAGAACAAGCTGGAGGTGGATTTTTAGATCCAACCAGCTGTGCATCTCCTTCAGAAAAACCTCAACTTCCATACGAACACGAATCAAACAGGTGCTTTGTGCAGTAACAGACTCGGTGTGTTGCAAAGCTACGCATCCGCTGTGGGTAAAAAGAGAGCTTCTGCTTGTTTTATAATAACAATGTGTGACGGCCACCGTTATACTGATCAAGCAACAGTTGTACCATAGGAAGTCTGACTGAAACTGCAAGGGTGACTCTTATCACAACCATCGCACATCTTCTCTATGTCAGACAAAAATAACATTGCTAATAAATCAGCTAGTCTTCACGCACGGTCACACAAAGGCGAAGACATGGCTGCAGATTTCCTCTGACTTCACATTAGCTCAAACCAAACCTCATTTTTCGTATACTGAGCCTCAGTGCAGCCCTTAAATGCATCTGCTGTCTAAAACAAGCGGTTTTCGCCTTTTTTTTGAGTCAGCTTTATTCTGACTGGCTGCCTCCCACAAACAGCATGTGGTCACAGCCAAATTATCCAGGGCAGTCTGAAGTCTAGCTTCTTGGCTCACTGGAATAACATGTCTATGCTCTCACCTCACTATCTGAAACTGAGCATCTTTAATACGAACGCCCACCGCTGTCACTGCTTGCCAATATATCAGTGTCGCCAAATAATTTTCATTTATCAGCTGATGAATGAAATTTTAAAAGCTGAAAAAAGAAACACCCTTCAACCACGTTATGAGTGGTTCGTCCACCAGAGGGCACTTTTCCCTGTTGGCAGCAGGTTTAGAACATCACAAAAAAGAACCAGCTGATCCAGCTAGAGTTGGACTGTGCACAAACGAGTAATACATGACATCAGGCCAAGTTGGGGTTTTTTTTACCTAAATTGTGTTACATTATCTCAGTGAGGACTCCCAAATAACCACTCCTGACAAATTTTAGCAAAACTGTCTGAAAGAAAAAGGAAAAATCACCAGATATTGGTATCGGTCTTATGTATCACTCATATATCACTGGTGAGAAAATAAGGAAAACCATAAAAAGGTCAACGCGGTTTTATAGTCAGATGTATACTGAATAAGAGTTCACAATCATGACTGAAGTGACGTCCAGTGACAACAATAAGAGATGTCAAAACCTGACCTGGACTTTGTCAGCAGACAGAGGCTCATTTTGATTTTATTGTCAAACCATTAAAATCAATTGGCCACTAAAGAAAAAAAAAGAATCACTTATGTGCAAACGCCTTGCATAATGCTAAGCATAAAGCCATAAACCCTCCTCACAGGCTACACAGATAATGACAGCTATTACAGCAGAACGTGTGCGATGTGACACAGGCGCGTGTGAGCAGTGCAGACACGAAGCCTACAGAGGACACATAATGAAGGTATCGTGTGCATGCGTTTTGTGGTATGCAGGGGCCGGGTCAGCCGAGGTTAGATTTACAGTGTAGAGGGTAGCGAGCTTTGTTCTGCTGCCCTCAGGCCTCCTATCCAACACCGGGGTTTGTCATGTGTGCACACATGTGGGTGAGAGAAAGAAGCGGAAGACGGGGAGATAACATACAGCAAGTGGGAACAAGAGCTGAGGCTGAGCTGCATAGTTCTCTGTGAAGTTCAATGCATTTTTGTTGTTTTTTACTCTTAAGTTTTGGTTTGATTGACGAGAGGAGAGATGCTGCTGTGATTGGGGGGGTATGCTAATGTTCCCTTAGACGGACGGGTCACTGAAAATCAACACTATGCATTCAGAGTGACTACCTGTATCCCATGATGAAACCGTTCTGTCTTGATGGGATGACAAGACCACCGTCCGTATGGCAGGAGGTGACACTGAATGATTTTAAGCAAGGGTGTCAAACATAAGGCCCGGAGGCCAGAATTTGCCCGACAAAGAGACACCAATGCGGCCCACTGGATAGCTGTGGATGATGTGAAGGAGGGCATAAAATTTTAACTGTATTTTCATAGTTTTTACAGTTTTTCCTTCTAAAGATAAGGATAAAGACCTCCCCACTGGCATCCATATCACACCAAAGTAATGAAATAACAGATAAATAATGACAGAAAAGTTATGGTTTTTTCACTGTAGACCAGGGATGGCACATACAGCCAGACTAGTGGAACACTCCTTTACCTGAGATATCTTAATATAAGAAAAAGAATTACAAGTTCAAACGTGCACTTTTTCTACACATTTAATCCCCGAGTTGAAACGTGTAGAAAAGAAACACTGCTGTAATAAATCAAGGAGATGTGTCAGCACAACTCTTCACACTTAAATTGTAAGAAATAAATGTGCAAAATTCCAGAAAAAGTTCTGGCAGCTCTGTTTACCTATTACTTCATTACTTTATTTTAGTATAAATGACTATGGAAGAGGTATTTATCAGCAGGAAAACTTATGAAAATACAGTTAAAAGTCAAAAGTGTATGCTCTGTTGTTGAAATTGCACTTCTTTGTCTTATATTTAAATATCTCAGGGATTAAATGTTTAATTAAAAGGTCTGAAAGGGGCGTATCACTGGTCGGGCACACTTACGACCAAAGTGGGCTGTATGTGGCCCTCAATGTAAAATGAGTTCGCCATCCCTGATTTAAGGACTTATGGGTACCATGAAAACACTAAATTAAGGAACATCTTTTGGAGGATTGTTGTTCCACTTCTTGGAGCATCAGTGCCAATGTGTATCAAAGCTGGAACAACTTACTAAAGACACTCCTTATATACAAGAAACGGGCCGGAGGATGTTTGCTGATCTTATTTAACCATTTGAATGCACTGGCTGAAATCCTTAAACAGACTCTTCATTCTGGACTAACTGTGTACTACATTTGCAGTGAGTGTTCGCATTGATATCATCTGCCGTCCTCTCTTGTTCTGCGAGTGTTGCGTTACTCCTTCACTGGTCAGGTGTGCTTTATTTATCCAAGCCTAGACGGGAAGGTTTGTGTCGCTGTAAACAAGTTACAGAGGCAGAAACAGGTCAAGTGCGCTTATAGAAACGCACTACGCTTTTTTCAAATAGACGCTTTATAGACATTTGACATTACCTTTTGCCCTTTTCGTACTTCTGTGTGACTTGCGTCAGTGAAAAGGACCTGTTAGGCTAACTAAGCACACCTGGGTGCCCTCTTCGTCTACCCGAGCCTCTGCCCGGACCCTGAGACAGCTATCCGCATATAAAACTCACGTACATGTACAAAATGGTCAGGCTGGCTTGCTGTAACTAACGTGTCGGGTCTTCCACAGCAGAGACGCGGTGACAGCAGCTCTCACCTGCTGCCTCCGTCCCGCGTTGCATTTGAGGACCTGGACAAGTGGCAAACTAAGTAACATTTCCACGACTAAATGAAGACTGCAAGTAAAGTTTACTACTCTGTTAGTCACTTCTATTTAATGAGTGCACCTACCTGTCAGGCTCGGTTCCTGTCACCTTACGCTCCTGGAGCCCTCTCTGTAATATTACTATTATTTCATTGATTTACCCTCCAAAAAACTTTCTACAAATGAACAGGTGCTGGCATCCCCGAGAGCTTAAAGTTCCTCTCCTGTGGAGTGGATGAAGCTGGTGAAAGTTTGCTGAATGCTTACACAACAGCAGAATCCGAAATACTGCCCCGGTATGAGCGCAGAGGCTGCTGGCGTCGGTTCTGTGCCGTCTTTGTACAACACAAAGATCTTCTATACGTTTACCGATGGATAACTCCATTAAAGAGCAATCATTGTTTAATTTCTCTGAATTTTTATTTATTTATTTATTTTATTTGCATTTGCATAAAAGGGAAATTAAAACATATACTAAAATGAAAACAAACAAACAAACAAACATGCCAGAATACGGAAGGCATTATTTATTAAAAGTAAATAAAGGTCCAACTATTCAACTGGTTCAAGATATTTTAATTACAGAACTGAGGAAATAATAGTCACCTTGCTTGCTCACTCATTAATAAGCTGATAGGTGTCGCTTCGTAACACAGTCATGCTTTACATTATTATAACGTACAGTGAAAAATGGCCGAGCCACTAAAAGGCACAGTGAGGAGCGCCTGATAATTAGTTTTCACATGCTTCCTCCTGTCTTCCTGTTTCTTTATTTATCTATCTTACACGTTTCAAGCTTCCTGCGATCTGCCAGTCATCTCCCTTTTTTGCTGCAGCACTACACAGTGTTTCATTGTTGTTGGTTGGTTTGTTTTACCGCAGGAACAAGTAGCGACGTGAGAGGTCTTTCATTTTCTCACATCTCTGTTGCGCATTCACTCTGTCAGCCCACTCTTAAAGAAATATTCTCCCACTTAGTTTTTTCATGCTGCCACCTTGCTGACAGTTGCCTCTGCAAGCTGAAATGAAGCCGTTGGACGTGTTCAGATATTTCACTTACAGAGATTCCTACAAAGAACAGCTTGGGTGCATTTATTAAAGAGAAGAGCATGATTAGGGATAGGGTATCAGGTAGGACCTACAGCTCATTTTCCCCTTGATTGTATACCCTGATACAATTAAAAGCTGCCCAAACTAGTAACTCAATAGAAGAATGCAATATGTTTTGGTGGTGGTGCACACGCTCTGTGAGCTAACATAGATGATAGGTTTTAATGACAAATCATCTCACTCATATACAAAAAACTCTTTTCTGGACGTACGATATACTGAACGTCATTGAGAGTAAAACGTTTATGACGGTCAGATTTGAATTAGAGTCACCTGCCTGATCACGCTTGAAAAAGCACAAATGCCAAACGATGCACAAACGATTTCTTTACTTTGTCTCCATCATCTGGTCAAATCGTGTCACAACAGCTTTTTGTGTTTATGGGATCATTTTAAAATGAACACGAACTGAATGACCTCTTATCACAGATTTAAAAAAGAAACGAAAAATTAATTAATCATTGACATGAATACTTATTAACAATTAGGCTGCATAAGTCAGACTTTGCAAATTCACATTTAAATGGAACATGTTCAGCCAATTTCCAGCTTTACTTTATCTGTGCACGCCGTCAAGGACCTTTTACATGCTTCACAGTTTAAAATTGATCCTTTTTCTAATACAGGGCCCTCAGTGCATCCACTGTCCAAAACAAGCCATTTGAGCTCTTCTTCCTTCAAAGTTATATTTGTTATGATTGGTTGCCCCTCACAAACAAAAGATTTTATGCATGTGTGTGTGTGTGTGTGTGTGTGTGTACACATACATACACACACATATATACATACATACATATACATATATATATACATACATACATATACATATATATATACATACATACATATACATATATATA
>VVHJ01055444.1:0-12354 GCA_015107715.1 Tylochromis polylepis
ATTCAGACTTGTTTGGGACCTAGTTTCAGACTTGAAACCGACTTATTTCTACACTAGTTTCAGACTTGATTCACACTTGATTCAGACTTGTTTGGAACCTAGTTTCAGACTTGATTGAGACTTGTTTGGAACCTAGTTTCAGGTCTGAGTCAGTTTAAAACATCCATATAGTATCTGTATGAAAAAATGATAGTACACATGGTTACCACAACATCTTGTCTGGGTTTAATGTGACCGTCAGTGGTTTTCAGTTTTGAGTTAGCTGTTTGACCGAAAAGCAGGGAAACAGCACAGCATCAGGTCAGCTAACTTAAACCTAGATTAAATTGTTTTGGATGAGCTGGAGCAGAAAAGCAGCTCACAAGTGCTCCTAATATGTGAAAACTCCTTTGCATGTGTCCATCATCCTGGTCTAAACTGTAGCAGTCAGATCAGCTGCTCGTTTCAGGATGTTTAACTTTACATGGTTTTCACAGAGTTTTAAGACAAGGAGGGCTGCAAGATGGCCTCCACCTGCAGAGCGGCTTGTAATCCTTCGAAGCGATCTGAAAGCATGAAAATCACAAACACTTGACAGCACAAGGTTTTCATCTGAAGAAGATGATTTACACCCACAGACACTGCTGCTGCCGTTGCTTTTCTAGTAAAAGAAAACATCAAATCCAGGAGAAGTGAAGGGAGAGAGAGAGAGAGAGAGAGAGAGAGAGAGAGAGAGAGAGAGAGAGAGGGGTGCATGGCATCAAACAGAAAGATGGCATTTATGCGGTAGTGCATTGTGGGACAGAGCCCTCCTGTCAGGCTTGTGTGCATGCCAGGCTGAGGCCAAAGATCACCACTGATCTGCCACCAAAACTGCTGATGTCAAACATCTTGCGTTTGCCTCGCTCTCTTTCTCTGCTTTCACACATGCTCACTCGACCAGGCTCTCAGCCTCCACTCTGGATCTGATTTCACTCTCTCCATTGCGTTGTTATGGAAACCAAAATTTGGGTATTACAGCGCTTCAGCTCTGTGATGGTAGCTGCAGTCCGATACTGCAACCTTTGGTCACAGCATCACCTCCAGAGGGCAGAAACAAGGACCGAGTCACATTCAGCATTTAAACTCAGTGACGCACTAAAGTTTAGTCCGGAGAAGAGATGAGCCATGATTAGTTTTCACTTATTAATAACTGAAATCAGATCAATATTTGTCCGGAAAACAGCCCCCAGTTCTTCTCAGTGCATCTACAAACAGGTTACAGGGTACTGACTTGGTTTAGAGCAGGGGTGGGGAACTCCAGGCCTCAAGGGCTGATTTAAATGGATTTAGCCATTTAAATCAGCTGTGTTGGATCAAGGACGCATCTAAAACCTGCAGGACACTGGCCCTTGAGTCCTGGAGTTGCCCCACCCCTGGTTTAGAGCTTCCTCACAAACATGCCACACGTCCGGCTTTGTTCTGGGCTAAGCTGGTTTCAAGCTCAGTTCAGACTTATTTCACACTGGTTTTAGACTTGGGTTTGGATCTAAATGTTTCAAATCTGCTTTCAAACTAGATTAGATTTGCTTTGAACCTTGGTTCAGACTAATTTAATCCTTGGATTTAATTCTTGGATTAAATTTAGGTTAAGCTTTTAAAATTTGTTTCAAGATTATTTTAGACTGGTTTCAAACTTGGCTTAGACTTGTTTTGGACTTAATTTCAGACCTTGTTTATTATTTGGACTCCACCGTAGCTAGGTCTTGTTTAGAGTTTCTTTTTCAGACTTATTCTCACACTTAATCGAGTGGTGACGTCAGACTGCAGTGTTTACATGACTGAAGCTTGGAAAATAACATTAGACACCTACAGCTACAGTCGTGCATAACATGTTAAACCTGAATGTGTTGCAGTATTACATAAAAACAAGTAATCTGACTGAATAATGTTTGGTTTTTTGTTAACAGACCTGCCACGACAAGTTTTTACAGGACACGACTAAACATAACGTCTGTAGATTTCGGAGTGTTTTGGTTGTTTTCTGACAGCGAATCCTCTTCTTCTTGTCTCTGCGTTTTTCCCCGTTTCTTTATCGCAATCCACCCATCTGCTTCTGCTCTTTAATCCTCGTCCCACTTCCCCATACATGTGTCACGTTGAAGTGTTGCCTATGCATCAGAATCTGTGGGTGAAGTATGTGAGTAATGCTTCCCCTGCTGTCAGCCGGAACAGCTGAAGTGCCCTTGAGCAAGACACTTAACACCCAGTGAGCTGCAGCAGAGCTTTAAACCAGCAGCTGGTCGACATCTGTGACACATTCACATTAAATGATCGTGCTGGTGACCTCGTTGCCTTTTGTATCCGCCCCATCGACGCACCCGCAGTGACATCACCCACCGGTTTGAAAAGACGACCGTTTCACCATCGCCATCTTAGTGTTTGGAAGTTGGGTATGATGAGTGAAGGGAGAAGCTAACTATGAAGCCACATGCTCATTGGCTAACCAACCAATGAGCATAGAACTCCTTCGAGACTCCAGAATGACAATTAAAAATTTAATTCATGATTTATTTAATATGATCTGAAATGAGGGATTAAGACTGTAAACTCCTCAGGAAGGTGTTTACAGAGGGGCTCAAGGCTGTTTTACTTTCTATAGAAACAGAAGTCTTTCTGCAACCACAGCTATCGCCCCCCGGTGGCCTTTAAACATCACTCAGGTTTAACGCATTTAACACATCAGCTTCACTTTTCAGACCCTTTTTCAGAAGCTGCATCTGTCTCATACACCATCTATTACCCTGCCCCTTACAGTCCCAACATCAGCTAAGAACCGAGACCAGCGATCAATAACATCAAAAAATGGCCGACTGTTACAGACAACATGTTTATGGTTCTCTTTATATTTAAATGACGTGCGTGAGTAATTTTTCCAGCACTGAATAAAATGTAGGTTTTAATGTCATGTCAGCTATATTCCCTTTTTCCTTTTCTGTTGATTGGATGAAAAAAATTCCTTTTAGCCAAAATAAAACAGGAAGTCTAACAGAATCATATTCTAATGTAGTTCTATTGGTATCTGGTTACGCAGAGGGTTTTGGTTGAGCACAAGTTTACAAGTTTTGGTTTTGGATCTAAATGTTTCAAATCTGCTTTCAAACTTTCAAACTAGATTAAGCTTGATTTCAACCTTGGCTCAGACTAGTTTGATCCTTGGATTAAACTTAGGTTAAGGTTTTAAACTTTGTTTCAAGATTATTTTAGACTGGTTTCAAACTTGGCTTACACTTGTTTTGAACTTAATTTCAGACCTTGTTTATTATTTGGACTCCACCTTAGCTAGGTCTTGTTTTTTTCCTTTTCTGTTGATTGATTGATTGATTAGATGTGATTGATTGAAAAAATTCCCTTTCCCCAAAATAAAACAGGAAGTCTAACAGAATCATATTCTAATATAGTTCTCTTGGTATCTAGTTACGCAGACAGTTTTGGTCGAGCACAAGTTTACGAGTTTCACCACAGTTACTCTGGATGCCCTCCATGACATCGGCCTGTCTGCAGGGCTGAATACCACCAGAGTCAAGGATCAGTCAGCTGTTCAAAAACATGAAAACAAGTTTTCCTTCATCACGAAGTTCGACACGGTGAACCGAGCCCATGAAATCGAACTAAATCGATCTGGCAACCTGAACTGAAACTAATTTTTCCTTCATCTGCGACTCACTGCAGGCAAAGTTTCCTCGCTTTCTAATTTATAAGCTTCATTTGAACTTCTAGACATCAACACATCCAACATGCAGAACCAGTCCTACAGTTACAAACTTTCAAGGCTCCTGAATTTCCTAAAGCAGCCAGTTAAAGCGAGAAACAGCTGCTGGGAACCATTTTGACTGGTGGTTTCATCATCATGGTGATCTAGTCTGTGTTTGTGGCAGCAGGACAGCGTGTTAGTTTGCAACACATGTAACTTTACATGGAAATCTCAGGCTTCCAGTAGGTGGTTTGATCCAGCCATCTGCAGCAGGTGAAGACATGGTTCATCTGCCGTCAGGCCAAGCTCACCGAGGCCCCAGAGCATAACGAGGACCGCAGCTACGGACCAGGCGGGTGGAGGCGGAACTTCTCTGCAAGATGACCGAGTCACTGGAGAGACAGCTGATTGTTGTTTACTTTGTACAATAATCCAAAACACCCGCACACGTACTCCTGAAATTTCAAATGATGAAACGTAGTTTTGTGTGTATGTAATTGGAGTAAACTGCCCCTTTGATGAGTCGTTCACATTTATGTAAAATATTAGTACGCGTGTCAGTTTGGACGTGCATGTTTCAGTCCACAGTTTCTGTATTCGCCACTTCCTGTCACACCAACCCCAACACCAGAGCTCCCTTTGCTAAAGGCAATCCATCACAGCTGCCCCTTTCTTCCCTTTCCTTTTTCACATGTCACTTCCTGCTCCGACACTAGCCGCCCATATGGAGCGGCCATATCGGGAGATGCATATATGGTGTTGCTGGGAAAGCACGCGTCCTGCCAGTCGAGCACGAGATTCGCCGTGAGTCAGTCTTTTCGGGCATGTCTCATCACGCTGGCTTGTCACAGTAGCAAAAATAAACTGGAGTCAGGAGGCCGGGTTTTTCCCCCTGAGTTCAGACTCTCAGGCAAGACCGCCACCTTCTTTCAGCCAGAACCATCTGTCTCAGCACACCAGAGGGTTAGATCTTTTAATAAAAGATTATATGTAATAGAAAGTCGGCAGGAATAAAATAATGTTTCATATTGTTAAATTACGGCAACCTGGAGTCTGATAAGCAGCAGAAACTGCAAAAAAAAAAAGCTCATATTTCAGACTTGTAGTGAATATTTTAGCCCCAAATATTAACATTTGTTCAGAATTGTTTTTAAATTCACATCAGCTACGATACTAAATAAGAAAATGAGTCATTTCTACACTGATCCATCAGGTAGTCTTGGCCAAATACACAATAGGAAGAAGAAACCAGCCGGTGATTTCTTGTTGTTTGTGGCTGCGGCTGCTGAGTTTGCACCTCTGGCTGCTAAATAAAAGCTCTTGTTTGGAACAACGGTGAATTGTGAAAACAAACAAAAGGTGTTTTCCTGGAGCGGCGATCATCTGTTGTTCTGGCGCCTTCGCAAAGCAAAGTCACCAAAATGTCAGCGTTCGTGAGACCAGAGAGCTGAAGTGTGTCCAAACAAAGAGCAAAAAAAGGTCGACAGCGCCGAGAAATGCAGAACATTCATTACAATCAGCTTCGTCTGGATTCATCACTGCCTGGCACATTTTTACTGCAGAGGTGAAACCTTCACCCAAACTAAAAACAGGCCCTTTTTTAACTTTGTCCTTTTTACAGCTCGTGGACGCTGTTACATAACCTGAAAACAGCCACAACTCAGCATTAGGTTATTCATTTAGAAGCTTCCTGCTGCTCTTCTGATGGAGTAAATTTCCCAGGAAGCATCTGCATGTCCAAGTGTGGCTAAATTTACCTGAAAGTGAAGGTAACCGGGCTCAGTCGTTTGCTGCTGATTGGATGTAACAACAAACTAAACCATCGGTTTGCTTCTTGACCGTAAACAAATTATTAATCCAGTTGAATAAAACTCATTTTCTGATGTTTCACAGCCTCATAAAGATGAGTTTAAGACCTCAGCTTTGAAAATACATATTCCTTCTTAACAGAGCTGCGCTTTCTGAGCCAAAGTTAATAAAAACACTTAGGAATGAAGAGCAAGCAGACTCTTACACCAGGACAGAGCCCAGTCTGTTTCGGCCTTCACATTACAGTGGTGAGCTTAGCCCGTTTTAAAATCCAGGATCAGCACAGCCACGTGATCGAACCGCAACAATGATCACTTTGTTACTGGTTAGGAAGGATGGTGGTCGTTTTTCATCCAAAATGATCCAAATTTTAAAAGTAAACACCTGTAACAATTTAAAACTGGCAACATAAAAGTCTGGAGACGTGACCACGAGGAAAACCTGTAGTGAAGTGAAACTATGAGCTAAAAGATGCTTCAAAACACACAAAGGACACACAAAAACACTGTGACAGTACTGCAAGGCTGGTGATAAACATCATCCAAAGCATCGTCTTTCACAAGCTTGTTAACACAGTCTGAGTTTTAGGCATAAATTAAATTCAGGAATGCATCTCCTGTAATCCCAAATTATGAATTAGAAGTTCAAATGATCGTCGGAGACACACACACACACACAGAGTGTTGTGATCTCAGTCAGCAGCATCTCCTCACACAGTGTACATGAAGGCAAAAAGAGGGAGATCCAACAATTTTCCTGCAAATGTTTGCGAACCAAACAAGATTTGAATCCTCTGTTTCAGGTTTTGCAGCGTTCACAGCTAAATCACGGTAAAATACTTTTTTGATCTCAAAACACAAATATGTGTGTGTGACAGACTGAAGGTGCAGAAACACATTTACACCTGTACAATCCAGGACTTTATCAAGTCAGTGTATCCACATTTAATCGGGTTATTCCCTGATCAGCGTGATGTCACACAGAACTCTGACCTCTGACCCTCACACCTGCAGCAGGCAAACACAAAGGAGGATAGAAAAGTAAATTATATCTTTATGTGCACATCGACTCAGCAGGAATAACACGAATGGATCTATGTGGATGTTTTGTAATGTAGTAGACTCTCTGCAGGCCAAGATTTGAATTCATGGACAGACTTTGAGTCAAACAATAAGATTCGTCACACCAGAGTTCAAAACTACTGAAAGTGCTTTAAAAATCAAAGACGCCTCTTAAATCAGGAGGACGAGAACTGAGGTCCAGGGTGTCCAACTGGACAGAGTTCATGCAGGTGCTGCCTGCTCCCTCTCCACGAGCTGCACGCACCAACACCAGCAACACTTTTGAGGACACGCTGGATATAAAACTGTAAATCTGCACTTCAGGGCTGAAGGTGTCAGCAGTGGAGGGAATTATCTCGCCACTCACACCAGAGACCTCAATTCAACTCCCTCATGGGACAGATTTAGCTTATTGATTGATGTGTTATTAATCATCATTAATAGTAATGGTTTGGTCATGTTTGGGCAATAAAACCAGTTGGTTAAGGTTAGAAAATTAAACTAGTTGCTCAGGTTTAGAGAAAGCTCACAGAGACGCTTAATTTACAGTGGATTTCATGTTGCCTTGGTTGCCACGGTGACACATCCCCTCTGAAGAGTCTGCACATCTGGCTGCAGACGTGAAGCATACCTCCTGAAATATATTAGCTTCAAATCTGACTGTTATAAAAAAACAAATCTATGTCCGTGTCTTCAAACAAACAGGTGATTTTTTTGTGTTTCGTTCTGATCATTCTTCAGATCACGGCTAAACAAACGAGCTGTCAGCCGGAGGAAGCTGAAGCACGCTGGGATCTTTTCTCTGGACAGGAATCAGTCACAGATGTGCGTGACTGTCAGCTGCCTTTTCAGTACAGACACCTGGTCAGCAGCATGCACTATGAATCACCTGGTGCCTGATTTTTGTGTTTTACTTTACATAAATAAAAATATTTCCATCACAAATCAAAAGTTTAAAATTAGCAGGACTCAAGAAAAGTTAACAGAAGAACTCCTTTACTTTCATCCACATTCACTCCTGTGGCAGGTTTCACTCTGCTCTCATTTATTTATTTATGTAGTTTTGTTTCCAGTTCAATTATGATTTTAATTTTAAAACTGAATCCATTGAATAATTGTGATTATGTGATTGTAAGTGGTGGAAGTCCACCACTGCCCAGGAAACAAAGAGGCTCACGGTCACTCGGACCACCAGTGAACAGTCTCCCTCTCACAGCGAGTTTGGTAACACACTTACTTCAGCACCATCAGCCATCTGCTGGAGCTCCACTTATGTAACTCTGGTGGATTTAAGTGGTTTCAGAGGTTTGGAATCCACATTTAAACCCACCCACCCAACAAAATACCTGCACAGGTGAAACCTCTCTCTCCCTTTCACACACACAGAAGAGAAACGATCCAGCAGCTGAAGCGTGCTGAGCGCTTACATAACCGGCAGCTACAGCGACATACAAGAGGAAACTTTTCATTTCCAGCAGCAATATTAGGTTATAGCCTCGCTGAGCTCCTCACCAGCTTCATTAAAGCCTGAAAACTGCTGCAACAAAGTGCGAACGGAGAACTGAGGGGAGGATCTCTCTCCTCTCTCATCGTTCAGATACTCACACGAACGCGTGGTAGAGCAGCGCCCATCCTCTCGGCCTCTCCAGTGCGTCGTAGATCAGGTTCTGGATCTTCCTCTTGCGGATGTTATTCCTCTTGGCCGGCCGCGCGTAGTTCAGGGGGGTCTTGGCCAGCAGCCCGATGCCGATGCCCTGAGAGCTCCGCTTGTAGTCGTCCCGTCCAGGAGCCACCAGCAGCAGGGCGCCATCCTTGTCCGCTCCTGCGGTGCTTTGGTCCAGTAAATCCCCGGGAGGAGCGCCGGAGGGCTTCTTCTGCTCCTCCGAGCCGCTAACGACGGTCCTGGACCGGAGCCCCATGGTCAATGCTGGATGCCCGGTGTGGGCAGCATGCCATGATCCGGGCGCTGGATCCGGAGACACCCCCCTGTTCTCAGCCGCGGGTCATTTAAGGATGTGGTCCCCGGCGCGAAGGGAGGTGCTCAGCAATGTGACTGGAGATGGGAGGAAAGGAGGAGTGATGGAGGGAGAGGAGACAGAAATGGAGCGTTACTACAGGAGAGCATCGGCATCTGGTACAGCAGCGCGAGGACAATGTGCGTAAAAACCGCGCATAACATGCACGCGCTGATCACCACGAGAACACACGGAGAGGTGAGGCCGATGCGGAGTGGGATAAAAACTCACTAATGCGCAAAAGCCGCGCGTTTTCCGAGGAACACGGGCGAAAACACACCTGATCACACCGGGCGATCCCATCAATCAATAATCAATTTCTAATAGAGCAACAATTGCCCACTTCCCAAACAGCCGGCACTCCCCCATAAACACACACACACACACACACACACACACACGGGATAGACAAAGACCTGGCGGTACGCTGCGCGCACACGCACACACGCAGGGGGAATCAGAGGGACACCCATGAGAGCGCTAATAGCACCGAGCCCTACCGGCGGCGCATCCCGGGCATGGCTTCTGTCTCCGGGGCTCCCAGCCTCCATCCACCTGCAGAGGAAGCGGTGCTGAGGCGGAGGAGGAAGAGGAGGAGGGTGGAGACGGAGGATGAAGAGCAGAGATGCTGCGCGAAGGAAGTCGATACTGAAACTGAAGCGGAGGAGAAACAGCAGGGAGGAAGAGGAGAGAGAAAGAGGGAGAGAGAGAGAGAGGGAGGCTTCAGCAGCAGCAACGCGAACGCCCCGAGCGCGCGCACTCACACATCTAGGCATGCATACGTGTACGCGCTCGCAGGAAGAAAGCGTCCACCTTCACGTATTCAGGAGGAAAACGCGCGTGTAAACACAGGTAGATGAGGGCAGACGTGCGCACGACAATCTGCACAGTCATGTAGACGTGCACGCGCCTGCTTGCACATGCATGTGCAGAGAAACTGGTTCTTTATTTCAGAGGCAAAACAGAAAAACAGAGTTACATAAAGACGAAGCTTCCGCTCCTTAAAGGGTTAAAAAAAACACACACACCGGAAACACGGAGCTGACTTCAGATTCTTTAGAAACATCATTTAAAGCTCAAATCTCACTACTGACATTTGTTTTTATGCGTTTACATTTTCTAAAAGTTGGACTTTTTGTAAAATTTCAAAAAAATCGAAATGAAATTAAAATCTCCTGTATGGCTGCGATAGCATGTCAGCTGTTGTTGCCAGGGATCATTTTTCTGTGTTTCAGTGCAGAGGTCAGGAAGGGTCAGAGGTCAAAAAGCTCAGATAAAAGAATGAAAGGACGGAGAAAACAAGCAGAGAAAAGAAGCTTAAAGCTTGAAAACTGATGAAAGTCTTCACAAAGTGAAGCAAAAACAACCACCTGCTGATGCCAAATCACCGCAAAGAACTAAAAACAATCACACAGAGAAGCTAAAAGCCACAAGCTGATGAATTAATGCTGAAAGAGCACAGAGGGAGGTAAAAAGGATCAAATTCGTCCCTTTTCCATCAAAGCGTTCCCACTGAGAAAAGGCTCAGTGGTTTTAAGACAAATGTAAACAAGAACCACTGGGAAACATAATACATATAACAAAAAATATAAACAATGAAAGAACAGAACACAAAAAACTCAAAGCCCAGGATCCGAGACAGCCAGCGTTTTATTATCCAGCTCTTACATTTCAGGTGAGCTTTGGTTTGGGCTTCTGTGTGTTTGGGTTAGTTTGCTATTCTTAGACATTGTTGTGTTTCCATTCTGTTCCTCCAGTTTGTCTCTGTGTTAGGTAGGCTGTCTTATTTCCTGTTTTATTTTAGTAGCCTGTGTCTTGTTTCCCTTAGTAAGTTTCAGCTGTGTTTAGTTCCCCGCCCGTTTCTTCTTCCCTCATTATCTCTTGTCTCAGTCTTCCTTCTTTCCTCCTGTTGTGATGTTGAGTTTCTAGTGATGTGCACAACTAGTCGACTAGAAACAAATCGTCCTTTTGTCCCAAGTCCGTACCGGATGTATTAGTCATTTAATCTAATTAACATTTACATTGATGCCCAATGCCACAGTTGTTGTGTCCTAAATGCTATGCAACCATCTTCCACCAGATGGCGCTGCGGCTCAGACATCGTTGTAGAATAAATCTGTTCAAGTAGAGCTTATTTTTTTGTTAAACCTGTTATTGTTCCATATTTTAAAAGACAAAAGGATGAGATCGGTGATACAAGTGGCAGAAATGAGCTTCCTCTGAAGGGTGGATGGGCTCTTCCATAGCAACAGAGTGAGGAGTTCAGCTCCTTGGGAGGGGCTCAGACTGTAGCCACTACTCCTCCACAGTGAAAGGAGGCAGTGCAGGTGGTTGCCTGCTGGATGAGGTGTTCCAGGCATGCGAAATGCATGGATGAGTTATTGTTTTATCATTTTACTGGGATAGTTGTTATGAACTGTAGAATAGTGTGTATCATTTGTAATGTACAACACAATGTGCTACACTTTTCAGTTGCACATTATGAGTTTTTCAGATGTTATTTTAAAAATATGTGAACATCTATTGTAGTTTTGATATTTTCATATCATATTTAACATAATTTTACTTAAAGTGTTTTTCTTCTTTGCTGTCTGTTTGGAGTTTAACGTTCAACATTCATAATGCACGATGCTAAGCAGCGTGATTCATAAGAGAAGAACGTGATTAATGGTTTCATTTGTCAACTAAACAAGAAAAAAACCTAAGTAATATGTCACCAGGAACGCTTCCTGTTTTATTTTGAAATCTGCTTTACACTGATTTGTTCCTGTCCCACATCTCAGTTCATACACTTGCTCTCAGTATAGTTGTCAAGCGTTGGAGCCGCCCTCTCCTGTTATGTTCTTCATGTGTGTTCTCGGCTTGTGTTGGACTTTCTTGGTTTGATGACGTTTCTGCCTTTGCTGGCTGCTCATGTGTGGATGCTTTTTGGATTTTCCTTTGCTTTCATGTGTCCTGGATTTAGGTCCCTCTCCTTGACCGTTACACTTCTCACCTTAAATGCCCTAACCTCCTGTTGGTAAAGCTTCCTGATGATTGGTTCTCAAACCTTTTGAAATGTGTGCTGGATCTTACACAACACCAAAAGAGAACTGGCAATGTGTGGGAGGAGACGCTACTGACCACAGAGTGTTCACAAGGCCGCACAGCAGTTTCTATCATAATAAAACACCTTTCTGTGAGTCAGCGAGATGTTACAGCACCATTAGCTGCTTTACAGCATCCATCATTTTAATTTGAGGCATGAAGTCAGCAGCAGCAGAGAGTTTGTAGCAGCAGCTTCCTGATAGCATCACCTTCAGCCACCACAACCAGCTGCTTCTTCTGCACATGTGAAAGTTTCTGTTCTGTTTTTAAAACAGGCGTCATCCAGGGAAGCCGTGTCAAGTCAGTTTAGTCATAAGCCCTATGGTGGCCCCTAGAGACAAAGCATGTACAAACTCCAAAACACATGCAAACTCCAAAACACAATGGAAGTGCTCCAGGACGCTAGGGGCAGTATTGAGCTTTTCTTACCTAGTGGCTACACAAGCCTGGAAGTTCCTAACGACCAGATTTGTGTGTGGTAGTAAAAGGTAAATGAACTTTTTTTTTTTAATTATTTGAATATATATGAGTGTTAGGGTTAGGGTTATGGTAAACAGATAAGGGAATAAAGGGAATAAACGGAACAAACTTGCCGTTTATTTTGCAAATCGAGCTCAACACTGCCCCTAGCGTCCTGGAGCACTTCCGTTGTATTTAGGAGTTTGCATGT
>VVHJ01055446.1:0-14727 GCA_015107715.1 Tylochromis polylepis
TGCTCAGCTGGCCTCCTTTGGGGAACAGGAATGGGTACAGGCACCTGCCCGGCACTAGCTGTTCCCACCCGAGGAGTGGGTACGGGTGCGGAGGTAGGCTGTGTCTTGGCTGGCCTCACCTTGGGGACCGGCGCGGGTGCTGGAGCAGACCAGCCACTCCCATGCAGTCGAGGGACGCCGGTGGGGGCGGCAGCGGTGTTGGCCAGGAACTGATCTGAGCTGCCAGACCCTCTATCAACTGCATCCGGTGCTCGGTCCGGTCCTGCAGTTGTTCCCACTGGCGGTGAAACACCGCCACCTGCTCCCTCCGTGTGGCTGCGAGCTCGGCCACCATTTGGGCCAGCACCTTCCCTGGCTGGCCCGGTCGTGGTTCTGCCACTGTAGGACGCATGGCAGACCCGACCCCATTGTCACACTTGTCAACACTTTCTTTCATTTCAGCTGTCGTTCTCTCTAACACTCGGCTGCAGCTTTTCAGCTGCCAGCCACACATACACAACAACAACTCCACTCAGGACCCAGGACAGACTTTAATGCAGGGAAGGTGTGATGAGCTGATGAAGCTCCAGTGTGTCAACCTCCCCTGCAGCGGCGCCACAGACCACGCCCCGCCACATACTCCCATCGCCCGACCTAGGCCGGGGAGCCGTCCGGCCTAGCCTACTTCCCCCCCCCTGCAGACGGGGAGGGGAAATTGGCCACGACCATCCGCATCCCCGGCCCATGGCCCAGCATTAGGGATATGTTGGATCCGGGGACCGACTGCATGTCCAGCAGTAGTGACGAAGCTGGTCCAGAAGTGCACAGGACCACACAGTGCGCTGGCCTCTGGCGAAGACGCCGCTGGACCAGACAGTATGGCGACCTCCGACTCGGGCAGGGCGGGCCCCTCAGGCGCGCTGACCTCCGGTTCGGGCTGAGAAGGTCCTCCCCGCGCTCTGACCTCTGGCTCAGGCAGAGCAGGTGGTGGAAGTAGAGTTTGCTCAGCTGGCCTCCTTTGGGGAACAGGAATGGGTACAGGCACCTGCCCGGCACTAGCTGTTCCCACCCGAGGAGTGGGTACGGGTGCGGAGGTAGGCTGTGTCTTGGCTGGCCTCACCCTGGGGACCAGCGCGGGTGCTGGAGCAGACCAGACACCAGCCACTCCCATGGGGTCGAGGGATGCCAATGGGGGCGGCGGTGGTGTCGGCCAGGAACCAATCCGAGCTACCAGACCCTCTATCAATTGCATCTGGCGCTCGGTCCAGTCCTGCAGTTGTTCCCACTGGCGGCAAAACACCGCCGCCTGCTCCCTCTGCATAGCCGCAAGCCCAGCCACCATTTGGGCCAGCGCCTCCCCTGGTTGGCCCGGTCGCGGTTCCGCCATGCCACGATCCTGGGTTTCGGCACCACTGTAGAGGATGTATGGCAGACCCAACCACTTTTCAGACTCTTTATTCGGTTGCTTGTTCTTACGTTCCCGGCTGCAGCTTTCCAGCTGCCAGCCACGCATACACAACAACAACAACCCTACTCAGGACCCAGTTCACTTTGTTATGGAGGGAGGCGTGATGATCTGATGCAGCTCAGGTGTGTCCGCCTCTCCCGCAGCCTCGCCACGAACCACGCCGCGCCACAAGGTGCTTTGGAAGCCAGTGGAGTTAGATAACATTCATTAATGAATGTTTCAGTGCAAACATATGCATTACAAATAAATCTTTAACACAATCTATACATACAGTACCAGTCAATTGTCCTTTATGTTTACATTATTATTTAGCAAGGTAATTGCACACTTCCAAATGATAAGAAATCATCAATCAAAGAAAACAATTAAATAAACAAGAGATGGAAGAGGAGGACAGGAAGAGAAATGTTACTTAACAAAGAACATATTTAATAGCAACTCTACTAACAATACTCTACAGCACTAAGCATATATGAAACACTGCTTATGATTTTAATGTTTATCTTTGATTTAACATGGACTTGATTTACAGTTTAGCACCAACTTCTGCTACACCTTACTTTAACAATCTTAGCCAGTCTGATGGAGACAGCATTCAAAACAGAAAAAAAGTAGGTAAGAGTTCTTAAACATGTAACCAGCCAGAATAAAAAAACATGCAAGCCATCATAGTTCTATGAGCCAGACATCCACAAGAGGCTCTATTTGGCTGTCTCGGAGTAAAAGGCTCATGTTATCAGCGCAGTGGTAGGATGAATGAGGTGTTGTGCCTGACACCAAGAGATTCAAGTTAATAAATAGCGCGCTTGATCTGAGGCTGGCTGTGCAATTGTATTTGGACAGTCTGATGAATTGGGGACCAGGAGCTGTCCTCTCTTTTTTCCTGAACAGAGGTGATAATTCACGCTGCAAAGCTTGGTGTCTTTATACCGTATTTTGTTTGTTAGAAAAGTAAGAGAGAGCAATTATGCCACTTATTGGAATATACAGTGGTGCTATTTCATCAGCATGCATATGATATGTCAGTTTTTAATCATTAAATGTGAGTAAAACAACTTCCAAAACCCTTGTGCAATTATCTGAAGGAAACTAAATCTTACATCCCAAATGTCCCCTTTTCAGACACAGCTGTGCTGTATAGCTACATATTCAACTTGTTGTAAAACACCAACAGCACGAGTGGTGGGTGTAAGTGGGTGGGTTAAATATAAATAAGTAAACTGATGTTTTTAAACCTTTTTCAGGAGATAATTGCAATTTGCAGTGTTAGGAAAGAGCATTTTTATCAGGATGTGGATTTTTTCTTCCTTTGCATTTCAGGCCTGTCATGATCATCACTACAGTCATGAAGGAAAAAATTGTGAACTAGCTTCTCAAGCTATGCGCCAGGATTGTAAGGTTACAGTTGCACATGAAAGACTCAAAATATCTGTGAGACAGCCGTCTCACTCTTCTCTGCACAGTGGGGCAGCCCTGAAATCTCACAGTCACTGTATTGGGACTACGCGTCAGTACCTGTGAGCCAAGAAGCGCAGGCACTGAGAATGAATAACTGACTTAGTCCTACTACCATGCAGCTGAACTGTATAGGGTGCATTCAGACACATGAATCTATTTGAGGTTATTGCTTTAAGGCACATGGATGAGGGGACCAGATTGTTTACCACTGTTAGATTGCCTGAAACAACAACCACATATCTCTATTTCATTTCTCTCCAGCAGGGACAAGAAGTACGTGAAGGACAAGTTTTACTGACCCAGGTTTCTACCAAAGAAACTGCTATATTAATACAGTTTTTTGTGAAAACACTGAATCTAGATTTCCATCTGACGTCCTTTTGTATTTTCCTTTGAATTTGTTCTTTCATGTTTAACAATTGCTCACCTGCTTCCTGTTTTACTCTGGCATTTGGTTTGGTCTTACTTTACTTCCTTCTTTGATTGCCTTCCCTGCCCTCATTGGTTTTTTGTTTTTGTTTTTAACCTGTAAATTTCTTTCATCTGCATCTCATTACCTCCTGTTTGTCATCCTCCAATCAGTTCTCTCAGTCTTTTTGGTTATGCGTCCCTGTTGTGCTCTGCGTTTTAGCATTTATTTTCTTGTTTGTTTGAACCTCTGCTCCTCGTGTTGATTTAATTTTTTTTCTCACTTTGTTGATATTTTTCTCATCAGTAAATTAAAAGCTTTTTGTTATTACTGTCTGGTATTTTCTGGCATTCATTTCCTCACTACACTACACCCTGACATGCTGATATAATCATAATAACAAAAAATACCTTGTGTGTGCTGTATGCACTATAAAATGCAGCCAATGTGTTCAAATGACCTTCAATGTTGCATAAGAGACCCATCTAAAATTTTGCCAAATCACACATGGGAGCAATCACAGCTTCATCTTTGCATTCAGATGGAGGCCTCAGTTAGGCTGAGTGCCCAGAATAGCTGGTGAATGGGTGCTAGACAGTACTCACTATGACTATGGCTGTGCCAAATTACTACCTGCTTACATGAATTCGAAACTTGAAACCATGCTGCTTGATTTGTGTGTTTCCCATACCAGATGCATAACGCATCAAGACCATGAATAATTTACATAAACAAGTGAAGGAAATCTGTTTGGTGCACTGCCAACACTTTACTCTTCTACTTCCACCTCAAAGGCAGTTTTTTTTCTTTTGCAAAAAAAAAAAAAGCCCCCCCCAAAAAACAAAACAAAACAAACCTCCATATTGGGGAGACAGATGGCAGACAGGGTGAATCCGAGTCTCCTATCCAAAATCACTCTGTGATGGAATATGTGGTTGCCATGGAAATTTAGGAAAATGAAGCAGTTTGTTGGACTCGCTTGAGAGAACATAGCGGTCACTTGGCGGACTCACATAAAGTCATTCACATCTGTAAATATTTCTGTATTATTTTGAAATACTTAGTTATATATTATTTATTTTATTTTTAGCTTTTTTTTTTAGATTTCACCTCTTCAATAAAAAAATGTAAGAGACAAAAGAAAAGGGAATGCTGATCATAGTTAGCAATAAACTAGTTATATCTATATACAGTGATGAAAAAAATTATTAGACCACTAACTTATGTAGGGTTCATGCCACAGCTGCCCTAAACGGTGCTGGTAATGATCAAAATCTTTTTTTTTTAAATGTTTTTGTTATTGTTAATCCAGCAGTATACATAAGTTGTTTTATCAAAATGATATTTTTAATGCTAAAATATATGTATATTTGGTATTCATCAATTGTGTAATTTGTAATTTTTACAAAAAATATAAAAAGCACATTATTACGTCTTGATTGTGATGGCAAACTACAGTTACTGCATTTCTAAACAGAAAAAAGTTTTTAGAGGTTGAGGGTAATGCTTGAATTATTTATGATTTCTTAGAGAAGTCCAGAGTGCCAACTCAAATTTGGGTTAAAAAATATGAATTCGGTAATATTTACTCACATATTTCTGACAGATATCTAAAATATTTGTGTGCTTTTTGTTTAGTTTTTTCTTTTTTTAATGAAAGGTGGTCTAATACATTTCTCAAGCACTGTAATCTGACAATATGGAGGAAAGCAAAAATGAGCATTACAGAAAACACAAAATACATGGAATAGAAACAGAAATAATTAGATTTAGAAATAAGGATTGCAGTGTTTGACTACATTTGTCACTCCAGTTGAGACTTTAATACAACTCGATGAACCTCTTACCAAGCATAACATTAAATTCTTTAAGTAAAAGCAACAATGTAACATGCATAAATTCAGAAAAATACAGCAATGCTTGAAATTAAAAAGAAATAAAATCTGCTGCTGTTATTATACAGCAAGTACAAAAAATATGTGATTTGTGATCTCAGTTGTATGTAGAGGCATCTACCACTGCCACTCTTCATTGGCGCTGGTGTAGAAACACTAGAAGTCAGGAAGCAAAGTGAGCTTTTTTCTCCAGAAAGATTTCATCTTTTCAAGCTGTTGGAGCATCTCTCTCACTTTAGATTCTCTGAGCTCTTGTACTGATCTATCATCATCTGTCCATTGAAATGGCAGTAAAAGAGCAACATGATCGTATACTCGTGTCTTGAACCCAACCAGCAGATCTGATGTCACTTTTGCTGCATGCCATCATTTGTAAGAGTGACAAGTACGTGTTGAAAATCCTTCTTTCCTTATTAAAAATATTGCTCATTTTAACTTTATCTTCTTCTTCTCTATCTTTTTACTTATTGTTTCTTTAAAATCATGTTATGTTCTTATAGAACAATGTTATTTATTTTGATTTCTTAGGTTATTTAACTCGCATCGTTGTTTTTGTTGACAATGATGCCTAAAAATGGGAAATTGTTAAAATAAGCAAAAACAAACTGTTTTATGTCACAAAATTTATTCAAATAACCTACATCCTGCATCACATTGTATTGGATTTCAGCTTATAACAGCAATCTGCTACAATTTCTATTGATTTGTAGTCAAAGTAAGCATCTATGGTCGTGTGTGGAGTTGTGGTAGTTACTCCTCATGATAGAAAAAAAGGCAAAAAATTGTTTGAGGAAATGGAAGATCCTTTATGATGGCAGAGGTGAAACGATTGCTTTGTCACGTGAGGACATGGGGCACTTGGATAAGTTACCACAATGAAAAACTAAATATAACACACACATGAGGAGCTAAGAGGGAACAGGTGTAAAGAATCAGAGGGGAGAATGTGGCAAAGAGACAAAAACCAGCCAAGACACACAAGGAGTGATAAGAAAACCAACACAACAAAAACCAAACTAAAAAATGAACAGTTTTGTTGGGGGTTATATGCAGAATTCTTAACCCTGCCACATGCTCTGTCTGCATCTACAAGATTCACACACAATCAAGCACAAGACTGAAGAAAAATAGCCTTGAAAGGCAAAATTACATTCAGGGCAGCTTTACACAAAATACACAACACCTAAGGCGTGCGGTATCTGATGCACAGGGCAGCTGAAAAATGTAACTTATTTTTTGAATGAATGCATTTCTCAAAATGTCCATCTATTGCTTTACTATATTGCACTGAAAGCAAAATGCTACCTGAAAATATTAGATCATGTATGGCTTGAATGAGCAAGAGTGAGTTCATAAATGAAAGAAAATGCTTGACCGCACAACAACACTGTAAGCATTATAAAACACCCATTACTCTCAAGCTCCCATTACTCACACAGGGATTTTTTGTTCTTTTTTAATCTCTCTGTTATGAAGGCCCAAATGTAGACACAATTTATACATAAAACAAAAACACAGACACACATATATGCACAAACAGAGCACTTATCAAGAAAACTGGAACACTTTTTTTTAAAAAGCAGTATGAACAGATGCACAGAGTGACAATGAGGGGAAAGACAGAACTATAAATAGAAAGCAAACCCACTGAGCCAAGGTGAGACTAATGAGCATGGGGAAGGCTATCATAGGAAGCAAAGTAAGCATAGACACAGAAACAACATTATTAACAAAATAAAAGAGAAAGTTCAGAAAAAAAAACCCATAAGAGACACAAGGGAAGAACCTAAACACTTAATAAAGCCATGTGTAAATATGTAAAAACTGAAGGAAGTAGAAGATAATAACAAAAAGATGATTTATATTTTTTCCAGCATGTACAGTAGGCAAAATAATTTTGAATGAACATATTTCACATTTTACTACAGAACACAAAACACACATGCTGTTCTCCCTCCCTCATCTGAAGTGTCATGTAGTCTCAGATTTCAATCAGAGGTTAGTTTGCTGCAGGTCCTGCTATCATCAGTGCCCATTAAAGAAAAAAAAAAAAAAAAGCAAAGACAGGAGAAGAGAGTTCAATATTTTCTGTTGCTAGGAAACTGAAACATCATCATGACAGCACTGTCTTTCAACATACAGTAGTATATACAGTGTATGCCCGGCGTGGAGGCTTATGTTAATTTATGTTAATACAACACATGCTTTTATTTTTTTCTATTTCATTTAAATTTATAGAAATGCATAATGTATAAAAACCACATAGGGTAAATTGGACAGATTTTCACTTTGGTTGCATGATGATTAAATTAATGTCACTCTCAATATTTAGTGCAATTTGGCTGGCATTGTTGGGATTTAAATGCTAAAGTCGGCCTACACTTCATCCCACTTTTGCTTTAATGTTGTTCTCTGTGTCTTTGCAGAAAATGCTGTTTCTTGATTTAGTAAGTATCAAAATGAGATTTTCACCACCCACATAGATAAAGCCAAAATGTGTTGTTCAACTGAATTGCAGTTAGGGTGTAAAGGTGTTTTGCTTCGAACTCACTGGCTCCAGTCCAAGCACCTTTAAGGTGGCTGTTTTATTGCTGGGTATATATATCTGCACTTCCTACATTCATTGTTAGTGGCTTTATAAGTGGCTACATGAATATGAATGCAGTGGAAGCCAAAGAAAGACAGAGACTATTCTGTGGAACATAAAAACAAATACAGCAGATGGTTAATCAGTTAAATAACAGTGTCAACGTTATAGAAGATGTAATAAGAGAATATGACTCTTCACACGCCGTTAGTGGTTTGGCTGTTATTTTTGTTTCAGTGTACAGCTTCCGACACAACATCCATTCACAGTAACATGCTGGTGGACAATGATGCATTTAATGCTGATGAAATCTGCAAGTTGACTGTGGCAGTCAGATGATAACATTTTACGATTAAACATATTTCAAAACCACATTGTGTAGAATGAAAGGCAGCATTCTGTGAATGAGAAAACTATACTGTTTTACATCTGAAAGAGAGCTAAATTCAAATTATTGTTCATTTT
Source organism: Tylochromis polylepis (assembly GCA_015107715.1). Classification (NCBI taxonomy): domain Eukaryota; kingdom Metazoa; phylum Chordata; class Actinopteri; order Cichliformes; family Cichlidae; genus Tylochromis; species Tylochromis polylepis. The sequence continues at coordinate 8,262 of VVHJ01055446.1, forward strand.
CAAGGCCTCAAAGATATGGTTCACAGTCTCTCATCTTCCTGCAATCATGCTCCACTCAAAACTTTGTTGGAATATGTGAGAGGTTCATGAAATGTTTCACCGAGCAGAATTTTTGCCTGTCTGTCTCAGTCACTTTCCTTTAACAATTCAATTTGCTGTGAACTGACAGCACTCAGACATAGCTGGAATGATGAATGACCTGCTGCGCTTTCAGTTTACCACCCCTTTTTCTTGCGCAGAATCAGATAGTCATGAAGGTATATGGTTCTTATCACCTACTTTTAGTGAAGTTCATAGTATAAGCAAGAAATCTAGCATGATGGGTCAAATATTTCCTAGACAATCAGCTTCATAAGCCTTGCCTTGAGCAATGAGCTTCAGAGAGTCTCAATATCACCACTGGTGATGTTCTAAAGTCCTTCTGCAGCTTATGGATAATGGCTTTACTGTACTTTATATGTTTATCTGATAAGATATGCAAGCCTTGCAATCATACTGCACATTTGGCTCTAGTGGGTAACCCAAGACTATGCTCTGCTGAAAATCTCTTACGGATGGTTGGAGCTCTGGGTCACCCTTGTACTTTCTTCCCATTGCTAATGTCCATCTGATGTCTAGTGATGTGAGCGCTGTGGGTGCAGAGGCACTCCGCAGGTGCATGTCTGAGTGCCAGTTTAGATAGATCACAGCAGGTAGGAATTACAGCCACTTGTCCACCTGTTAAACAATGGCATGATGGCACAGCCCACACTTTCACTTCAGTGTTGCTTCCAAATATCACTTATTCCAGATCGCCATGTTGGAAGGGATAAAGCGGGTACAAATGGCCAGCTGACACAATGCTAACACATGGTTTCATGTTCAATTTATATAGTGATACACACAGAAGAAACATTCACACGTACACATTTTGTTTTCTATTATAATTCTTTGCAAAGAGTCCAAGGTTAGGCTTGTTGTTTTTTTAGTCCAGTGCCTTAATCTATGTCTACATAAAAAGATTCTCCACCTCACTGTTTATATCCTTTGGCTGTGTTCAGTGTCAGTGAAGGAAGCTGTGCCCACTATGTATAGAAATGAAAGTGGAGGAGCTGGCAGCGTTTCATGTATTCTTTTCCATAGCTATCTTTCCAATGTCACACATATCTTAGTTGCCATTTGAACACATTTCTGAAGGAAGGAAAAAAACATACTAAGGTTATTTTATATGTTTATGGGGGTGTTTGAAGCCTATAAGTTCATAGCATTAAAAGTTATTTTCTTATCCTAATGCAAGAAAAAGCTAAAGGTATCTATCCATGCAATATATCCCCATTGCAAAGATTTCAGTCTTACCCAAAATGCATTCATGTCTCTTCAAATATACAGTGGACCCAAATGCAGAGGATGCAAAAGTAATTTAAAAAACCAAGCAAACAAACAAGCTTTTAATATCTGATTGGATGAAGTCCAAGATAAATCAAAATCCAAAAATATAAATACAATGAATCAGGGAACATGAGAAAGAAAAAGAACACAAACTTAAGCATAGCACAGGAGATGCAAATAGACTGTCTGACAGTGAAATAAGGAAAACAGGACTATACCTTGGAAAGTAACTGATGATAACAAACAGGAGGGGACTGAGGCAAAAGGTAAAATCATCAGGTAAAAAACAAGTGTGAATATGTGAAACAAAATCAGGCAATTTTAGTGGAAGCCACGGGTAAAAGTAATCAAAGACACAACAGAAAAGCAGGAAATAACAAAAAACCCCACAAAAAAATCAGAGATGAATTCTAATGCCTGAGGGGTATACTATGAAAGGAGTTCAACACAACCAGGGTTTCTTTACATTAGCTGCCTAAAACCCAGTTTGAGATAATGGGTATCATAACAGTAGTTATCAAGATTTCCTGTTAAGCCAAGCTTTCTGCTTCAGGCATGTGCATGCTCACATAAAGAAGGGGCATTTTATGCATCACGTGACTCTTCTTCTGCACAAAACGATCCCTATGAGTGCCACCTACTCCAATCAGAGATGTTATCAGATGATGATAAAATAGTGATAAAAATCTATAATGAACATAAAAAACAAAACAGTAAAATGCAACACTTATATAAGACAAGAGATTAATGTTGCAGAACAAAAATCATATTATGAATTAATTATTTGAATGTCGAGTGCGTTCTCTGTGCTCCTGTTTTTATGACAGCAGAACACTTGACTTCTGAAACTTGAAGCTGGATACACTTAAACATTAACCTTTCTCTTGCAAAGGCTAATAAAGAAGACATGGAAAATGCTTTAGACTGTTGCCAGATCAAAATGAATTCATTTTCTCAAATGAATATTCTTAGCATGTGTTCTGTTCTAGTAGCTGCAGTTCCAGCAGAGTAAAAGAGACTTAGCAGGAGATTAGAATAAAGAACATTTTTATATTTTTTACATCCTCGTGTGATTTAAGGTGACCATAAACCTTATGGGTTTATGGTCACCTTAAATCACACGGAAAACACCAAATTTTTACTGATTCTTTTATTTACAGCATGTTTTAAATGCACTATAGATTTGCTGCTGGGTGAATTAATTTTATATGTGCAAGCTATTAACTCATACCTTACTAATATCATGAATGAAGCCCAGGTGTTACAGCAGCACAATATGTGCATCGCAGATATATCATATGTAACGTATTCAAATGGGGATGTAAAACATATAAAACTTTTGGTATACTTTAGTCTAATCGCCTGCTAAGTCTCTTTTACACTGCTGGAATTGCAGCTACTAGAACAGAACACACACCTCAGCAGTTTTGTCATGCACCGTGTCATCATCACAACCCCCATCATTTATGCTGTCACATAACATCAAGTCGCTGCAGATTTCTATGGCAGATTCCCCCGAAACAACATTACTGCCCAGTAAAGACTTTGCAGACATCCTGGACTCAGTCAGTAAGCGACTGTTCAGCTTTGACACAAGATTGTCTCTGGTCGAAATTCTACACCAGTAATTCCAATCCCTTAAGGAATCTTTGAAATTAAGCCAACAGCAGGTAGAAACACTCGCTGCTGAAAGCGCCTCGCTACGGGACTCGGTCAAGTCTCTAACTGAGATGTGACCCAGCTCGGTGAAGAAAATAAAAAAATAAAAGAGACTATGAGCAGTTTCCAGGCCCGTAGCATAACCTGGTGTTTTCAGTCATCCCAGAATCTGCTGAAGTTACCAGAAGTTACACAGAAGTAAAACCTTCATCAAGACCCACCGTGAAGAGCATCACCTTCCAATGCGTTCATTGCCTGGGAGCCAGGAGACCTGGTTCCCAAATCCCATGTCCTATTGTCCCCAAATTTGAACATTTCAAGCAGAAGGAGCAGGGAAAGAGCTGTGGAAGGGAGCTCAAAGGAACGGACTTTCACTCCAGTTCCCCAAAGAGATCCTGGAGTGAAGCAAGGTCCTGTTCCCTGTCCAGTGCAGCTTTATTCGGAAAGGTTCCTGTGCTGTCATTGCTGTGGACTGGCTCTACATGGACGGATAGCTCTACTGTGACCCTAGAACCACTCCCTGTTTGTATTAACCCCACTCCAGATAAAAATCCACTACATTTTTTTTCTCCTCCTCTTCCTCTATTATCTATCTAGCTTAATCATGTTAATTCATGAATTCAATGTGACGTCATAACAGATAAATTACCGTCAGTCTCTGCAGCGTAAAGGTGTTAGAAAGTTTTCTCTGTCATCCCTCCCTCTTGTCTCTTTGCATGTTTTTCTTCCTTCTCTCTTCTCTCACAACTTTTCTCTAAGATTATGGGCTTTGTTACTTTTTTCACTCAGTTTCACCCCAAAATCCTTCTAGATGAACTTTTCTTTCTTTTTTTCTGTTTCTGCACCTTCGACTTTCACACAATGAATATTTCATCTGCACGGCACAATCACGCACATTTTTTTTCTCATTCACATGAGCGTCAAATGCAGCCTTCAACACTAGCTACACACACAACTAGTACAGTTATAGACTCAGAGAGTAGATTTCTAATAATTCAATTATTCATACATAACAAAGTTATGTATTGTCAGTGTATATGGCCCAAGTGTTGATGACCCCTCATTCTTCCATGCTTTTTTTTTTTTTACCGCACTCTCTGAACACCTACATTCATCACTTGTTCTTGGGGGCGATCTCAACTCTGGATTAAATGAAGGGATAGACAGGCTTAGTACAGCTGGAATTCAGCAGAATAGGCAATCCACAAATATAGCTAAACAGTACATTAGCGATAATGGACTTTGTGATGCATGGCGATCTCTTCACCCCAACCACAGGGAATATACTTTCTTCTCACATGTCCATCACTCTTATACGGAGCCCCCAAGGGACATTGGAGGAAAAAAACAAAAATTTTTACAAGATCCCGCAAAAGTTTTGTGAGATCCTGAGAAAGACTTTACCTCCTTCATTTATTGTACTACCATTGGTACCCATGAAGCTGTCCAGCGTACTGCAGTTGGTTGTTAATGAATTCAACCAAAACCACCAGGTCAGAGCATGCCTTGCAATGAGTGTGTCCCTTTACACTAAGAACTCTCTTCAGATGTCTGTCACTTATATAAAAACCATGTGTACTGCAAAGCACTCATTTAATGTCTTCATAGTTTAGGCCAAGCTCAAACTAAACATCTATGAATTTCTCCCACAGGTGAGCAATAGTTGTTTCGAGGGTTGGACTGGGAGAAAAATTTGGCCCTGAAATTTTCCGTCCAGGTGGCACATCATGGTTGTTAAAATAAATAAATAAATATATTTCATTTTGTTTCATCATTGATACTGAAACTGCAGCCTGCTGCGACTGTGAGGAGTTGTTACTAGTTCTTGCTGGTATTACTGTTGATGGTGCAGCATAATCATCCCTGACAGTTAACATGTTGGTTAACTTGGCACATTTTGCTGCATTTATTTTTAGTTTCTTTATCTTTTAATTTTTTTAGGGCCACCTTTTCCTCCCTTCTTCCACAGCAAAAGTAGGGTTGAGCAATACAGTGTCGATAATGAAAATGAACAAATAGGCTGCTGTCATTGTTGTATGCCCAGTTTCACAGCAGCCCTTCAATTGACCCATCAGTGAGCCTGTTCAATTGACGCACCCAAAAGTGCGTCAGCCCACCAGGGATAATGCCGGGCATGCCAAATTACCAGTCCAGCCCTGGTTGTTTCCAAGGTCTCAGAACTGACCTGGAAGTGCTTGGAATTAAATTAAAAACTTTTGCGGGATCTTGCAAAGCTTTTGCAGGAGGAGATCTGTTTGGCAGATCTGTTTTGGCCTTCACACAACAATTCTGGTTGCTACACTGCTGGACAGGACAGGGGGGGAAAAATTAAAAACGTATAAGTACAGATACTTGTGATAAAAATGCTTTAGTAAAAGTACTGATTCAACTTAATTTCTCAAGTAAAATTGAAAAAGTACGAGCTCAGAAATGTACTCCGAGTGTAAATGTAAAAAGCAGATCATTTCTACCAGCTATTTTTGTGCAAAGCTAACTGAACCTTGTGTTGCATTAGTAGCAAAATAAAGATGATGGTGTGTGTATTAAAGAATCACTTAGAAATAACTCACAATGATTTTTTGTGAGCCCGAGCAGAGTTTGTGTAAAAACTGTGATGACCTGACCTGTGATGCTGCTCTTTGTAAATTGAGCCAACTAAATTCAATAAGATATAAGCAGATTACATTAGCTATCATGGCTGATTTCCAACCCCTTGGCAGTATAAAGTTAGGCAGAATTTAGTGAGAGAATCTAATCAGCATCATTAGCTTCAATTCAATTTGATGTCTGCTACCTTTGATGTAACCTAACATTGACGATGAACACCACAGCTGCTCAAGTCCAGCATAGTACATGCTGTAAATTCACCACAATATTGCACACTAATCTGTTCGACCTGCATAAAGGGACTAGTATTTTCATGCAACCTTTGAATAAGACAAAGTTAATATACATGAAATTATTTTGCAGGATATTCACAATATGAAAAAGACATATCTTCAGCAACACATGTACAGATCCAATCTCTGTTCAAAAAACACTTTAAAATAAGTGAGGGCATTGAGCTTTAAATTTCCACTTCATTGTGTGTCACTGAACACTCCTTACCATTAAAAATAATCTTTTCTTTTTCTCCTGTCCTTTCTTTTGCACATCTTTCTCCAACACTGATTGAAGTTACACTCAACAAAAATATAAACGCAACACCTTTGTTTCTGCTCCGATTTTCCATGAGATGGACTTAAAGATCTAAAATTCATTCCAGATACACAATATTACCATTTCTCTCAAACATTGTTCACAAATCAGTCTAAATGTGTGATAGTGAGCACTTCTGCTTTGCTAAGATAATCCATCCCACCTCACAGGTGTGCCACATCAAGATGCTGATCTGACATCATGAGTAGTGCACAGGTGTACCTTATACTGCCCACAATAA
>VVHJ01055447.1:0-13453 GCA_015107715.1 Tylochromis polylepis
TCCCTTCCTATGTTGAGCTACACACAGTAGTTATAAAAAGAACAATGAATGTTGATGACGGATAGTGTTTTACAAATTTACAGTAACAAAAATTACAAATATTAATGTTAAAGGAGTAAATGTGGATTTTTAGAAGTATTTTCTCACATAAGTTTTCACAAATAATTTCCCCCTTATGTGCCTAATTACTTTAATCATAATCTTGACTCCGTATAACACAGTGATAAGCTACTGATATCTGATATCCTTCGACTGTCAAGCATGATTGCTTGTTTAACTATGCTGCTTCATGACTTGGACTTGGACTTGGACACAATGTAGCCGCACGTTCACCTTTGTTTCCACTGTAGCTAAAGCAAGGAAACGCCAACTGTAACGGTACACTGCTTCTCTTTCACAAAAGCAAACAAATGAAGAAATCAATCAAAATCCGATAAGCACTTTCAGCACTGAAGTGGAAAAACACACTGTTATTGAGGCGGTCAGGTTGTCAGATGACATGATAACTTGCAGGGAAGGTCCGGTTCTTTCACTGAGCCATGTATACCTTTCAACGTCAAAGTGTCCTGCGACCCCACCAGCAGGACTGTCCTGTACAGGAAAGAGGAAGCCCCCTGAAACAATATACCTCGCCTATTGATAAGTGAGACAATTCTGGGCCTCTTGATAATTTGCACAGGGCCAAGCTGGTGGAGGTCATTGCCTCGGGATGTCTATGGGCATGTGGGGTGACATGGGGGTGAGTAGAGGCTATGGTGGATGCCCTGAAGCGGTGTCACTGCAGGGTCACTATGGTAATTTTGGAGATGTGAGTCTCCTCAAATATGTTGGGATGTGAATTTGTGCGTCGGTGAGGTTTTTATAATGTTTGAATCTTGCATATTGATAACCCATGCTGACTCACACACCTCATAGCTCTGTCATTCCACTGCTGTTGCAATTAATGAAAAAGGAAGTATTTTTCTGTGGCTCCATAAAAGAGTTCATAGGGTCAAGTGGCCATCCCCAAGGCATATTTAACTGCCTAAACTCAAATGAAGACAAACACTCAGCCCTAATTGCTGCCTGGAAACACTCATAAGGTGTTAAAGCATGTCCTGTGGCTGATCACAAGCCAGTTACTCACTGGACTGTGTTCCTGTATTTATGCATGTAAGAACAGTTAAAACATGCACGTCCACTCGGGTTTTACTAGCAGTCAGTTTGGCTGGATGCTACTGAGACATAAGCAAAGCGCATGCACACACACTCACAAGGAGGTGCACATACATGATGCCATTATCTTCAAGGTTTCCTCAAGGGAAACTTATGCTTCTGTGGTCTTTTCTGTTGAGGTCTTCTGTGTAGCTCAGAAATCCTTATTATACAGCTTTAAAAAACCATATTAGGGCAACTATAGGGTGAAGTCTGTTGACCTGTTACAAAGGAAAATAAAACTAATAGATGGAGAAAGATGTAAGAAAGAAAGGAGACAAACATGAGAGGATGGATGGATGGATAGAACTTTATTAATTTCCCCTGGGAAATTCAGTAAGAACTACCCAGCAAGTTAAATTTTATAAACTAAGAATTGAAATCTTACCTGTCGTGTCATCATTATTCAAAGGTTGTATGAAAATACTCTACTTGAGAGTGTGGTACATTTATTGCAGGCTAATTTGGTTAGTTTGCACTAGTGAAGTTTACAATGACACCCTATGCTGGACCGATACAGAGCAGACTGTGGTGTTAGGTTACATTGAGGGTAGCAGATATCAGTTTAAATTTAGGGTAATTATGCTGATTAGATTCACTCTACATTTTATACAAACTTTATGTTGTCTAGTGGTCTGGAAATCAGCCTCATAGCTTGTGAAACATCTGCTTATATCTTGTTGTAGGTGTCACGGTTTGCAGAGCTAACCTTGTGGAGATGAGAAGAGTGTGGACCCAAGTGCAGGCACTAACGACAGAGTAGCTGTGATTGAGTTTTAATTATTTATAGCGAGACACGGAGATGCAGAGTAGACATAACATGGAACATAGGGAAGGCACGTTAACAAAACCTAAAGACTAAAAATCAGGAGATACTAAAGAACTTAGGGAGCTAGAGATCCAGAAACAAAAACCAAGAGACTAGCAATGAAAAATCATAACGAAATCAAAGATCAATAATAATATAAAACACAAAACACTGGGTCACTGACCCAGGACCGTGACAGCAGGGCTGGCTAATTCCCCAAAGAGCAGCAAATATCAGAGAAGGGTCACAAGTCAGATGATTATGACAAAGAAAAATTGACTGCAACATGAAAAACAAGTTATTACGTAGCTTAATTAAAAGAACTTGTTTTCCCTCTGCTGCACTGTTACACCTGACCTTAGGGTTTCTCCACCTTGCAAGTTTTACTTTAACCCCTGGATGTGGTTGCCTCATGATTGACAAGACATCACCTCACAACAGGAAGGTCCTGGGTTCTAATCCACTGGCCCACTGAGGCCTTACTGTATAAAGTTTACAGGTTCACCCGTGTCTGTGTGTGACAGACCTGTGACCTGTCCAGGCTCTACCCCGCCTCTCACACATCTTTACTCCCTAGCTTTTAATTGTGAATGAGTTGTTTTTGCTTTTGGGTCCTGTCTTCTATTTCTCTATATTTCTCTATATTTATTATTTTTCTCTTAGTTTGTACAGCACTTTGGTCAACCTGTGTTGTTTTTAAATGTGCTTATAAATAAAATGACTTGACTTGACTTGAAATAGGCTCCAGCCCAACTGTGACCCTGAGTTAGAAAAGGGGAAGAAGATGGATGGATAATGAGTTCACTGTAATCAAATTGCCTCCAAAGTCACCAGATCTCAATCTAATAGAGCACCATTGGGAAGTTAGAACACAGGAGATTTGCATATGGAGCAACATCTCAAAGGGATATTTTAGTACCTTGATGAAACAATGGCATGAAGAATTTAAACAGTTTTGAAGGCAAAAGGAGGACCAACTTGGTACTGGCAAAGTGTACATAATAAAGTATCTGGTGAGTGTATTTATTTCTATTTGGCTTTGTACAAAGAGAAAGATTATATATATGCATTGGGGGGGTTATGTGATAGATGCTTTCTTGGCTTGGTGAATCTGCTGCCTGCAGCTGCTCAGGTCCAATAAGTAGTCTGGCACATCATCCTCTGTAAGGCAATAAATATTTGTTTTTACACTTGTTTCCTCTGAATCACAAAAGTAATAATTATTGAGCTCTAGAGATTCTCATGGCTTGATTTGTAAACCTCTAGACAGAAGACAGTTATTTTACCTTGACGCTGGGCTAAGCTACCACAGCTCGTTTCATGGACAAAAAAGAAATGGTCATCAATCAGTCTCATCTCACTCCTTGTCAAAAATAAATTATTTTCTGGCTTTTCTACAGTTGATAGCGATACTTCAATGAACGAACAGAGGTCTGGCTTTTAATATCAAATGTAGCATCTTTTTTTTTTTTTTTATTGCTGTTAACAGTTGACACAGACATGATAATCCTACAATGTAACTCTTCTTTGTCCTTCTTGACTTTTATCCCCAGCCTCACAGAACGTTATTCACTGCTCCACAAAGCCCCATAAAGATTGGTCAAACCAGATGTCTTCAACAGCTCAGAATCCCAAGCCCCTATAAATCATGACTGCCTCTACTTTGTCCTTATTGTCAATCAAAGCCACATCCTAAGTGGCGACTCATGACAGCATGAATCTTTCCACACTTTATACCGCCCTGTATTTCAATTTTACAGGTTTTACTCTATTCCCTTTTTGTGTTACTATAAAGTTGATAGGCCCACTGCAACATTAGTAATAGCTCTTTGAAAAAAATGACGCTTCACTTGCACTGACAGCACATGAATGGGCAGAAACTATTATTCTTGGACATGAAGCTGACTGTCACATTTTTTTCCCTCCCCCAGTTAAAAGTGGGCTTTGTAAACAGACATAGAAAGGTTTGACAGTTTCTACAGGGACTACAGCCCATCAGAGGTCTTATTAAAACAGGTAAAAATATCAGCATAAGGATTTTGCCCCACTTTTCCACAGGCATAAGAAGAAAAGGAATGCAAGGTTGGAGATGGATTTGAAGCCCACGCACTAAATGGTGTGGTCTAGCCTGTTTATAGCTGTTGGATCCTTTCCACCACATCATTTCTTTATTTCCATGGTTCAGCTTTGTCTGCGCACTGTCACTTTTGAGTGTTTACATGAACCATTGTGGTCAACCATATTCACTTGTGCACACACACTGCACCTCCTCGGGGTTTTTATCCTAACAAGGACCTTGCAGGTTTTTTAAGTGAAATGGAAAGTTAAGTTCCCTTGGAAAGGAAAAAAAGAAGAAAGAGAGAAAAAAGAAATCACAGGCAGCAGAATTTTGAATTTTGCTAATCTACTGGTCAGAAACCATACGTGTCTAAATATGATTGATGTCGTTTGGGGCTGCTAGGCTGTAAAAATCTCTGTTCTGGTAATATCACTTCAGGGTGTTAAAGTTGACACGGGCTCATTGCCAAAATGTTGACACCCCTGTCTCTTCCTTCAGCAGCCTCTTTGGTGCGACGTGTGCCATTTCATCTCACACAACAGACGAACCAGAGCCAACACTGGTGATGTCACCCTGCAGACATCACGTAAAGAAAAGTGCCATCACCAAAGGGAAAAGTGGAAGGCATCTCTACCCCCAAAATGTGCTTTGAGTGCTGACTTAGAGAAGGATAGAGCTATACAAGTACCAGTGCATTTAATATTTACCACATTTGTCTTGTCTACAAATGTCTCTATTGGCACTGCAGATATTTGCCTACTATACAACAGCTGGAGAAAACTATCAACTATTCATAAATTGCGGCACCTGAAGATTAAGCACTCAAGAAATGTGGCAACATTTTGGTACGTCTCCCTCATTATTATTCTCTAGGCAAACATCTATTTAACGGGAGTATATTAAAAATATACTTTCTGATTTCTCTGTGTAACTTTAAAAACTGTTATTACGTTATTAAGTGAAAATTTGAAGAACTATACAGTGCAAACTGCGACTGGATTAGGCTGAGACAAAAATAAAGCAACTTGGAAAGCAGATGCACTCTATTAATGGCTGTACTGATAATATCTCAGCAGCCATTTGGCCATTTGGATTAGAAGCAACTACATAATGCCAGTGCTTATTACATTCTCTGACAGTGAAAGTGGGAATCTCATACTCCTGGTAAGCCTTAGTCATTACAGCATGTCTTTATCCTGTTTCCTTCTCTCACCCCAACCGGTCGCAGCAGATGGCCGCCCCTCCCTGAGCCTGGTTCTGCCGGAGGTTTCTTCCTATTAAAAGGGAGTTTTTCCTTCCCACTGTCGCCAAAGTGCTTGCTCATAGGGGGTCATATGATTGTTGGGTTTTCTCTGTATCGATTATTGTACGATCTACTGTACAAATATTAAGCGCCTTGAGGCGACTATTGTTGTGATTTGGCGCTATATAAATAAAATTGAATTGAAAATTGAATTGAACTGCTCAGTATGGGAAGGTTTCTAGTGTTATGTTTAGCAGCCATCATTTGTATTTACTTACTTGAATATACACTAATCTCCCACAACATTTAACCCTCTAATATAGTGTGGATATGCTGCCAAGACAGTGCTGACTCTTTGAGGCACAGACCCCTCGGAGGTGTTCTGTGCTTCTTGATGTTGGGATGTTAGTAGGATAACATTTGGATTCTGTGGGTTGTAAGATAAGGTCTTTGTGGATCTGAATTTTTCTGGCACATCCTGGAGTTATTTGATTGAACTGAGATCTGGGGAGTTTGAAGACCAAATCAACACACACGGCTCTGCTGTGCTCCTTTAGTCGATCGTAACATGTTTTCTCAGTGTTGTGGAGCAGCCCAGGGAGGCCACTACTTTGCATAGGTTTTCTTTTTTGTCTGCAACAGTGTTAAAGTTGGTTGTAGGTGTCAAAGTAACATCACTATGAACAGCCAAACCCAGCAGCACGCATGTCAGTGGTGATGTCAGTTACTAGCACTTGCTAATATTTCAGAGGAAAAATATCATTGAAGACATCATTATACTTATATTATTATGTCTACTGCGCAATTTATAAGGACATCATTCACACAAATGCCACAAAGAAAAAAAAAAAGAGGACATTTTCCTTTTCTCGATCCGTTCCCCAGGATGTAAATATTACAGTGCTTCTTCTTTAATCTTAAATTTACTCTGAAACCTGAAGACCTGCTAAATCCAAAGATCTGTATCACAAAATATCCCCTTTGTTCACCGAGTCGACAGCTTCCTGTTCAGACTTAGTGCTAACTTTCCTTATGACAGCCTCACCAGTCATAGTTGCTTAGTCATGTATTTATGTGAGAGGATCTATGGGCACTAAGATTCCTGTGTGGCCTCCAGGGCCTGATCCTGGTCAGGTCACCTTTCCTCTCATCACTCTTGCCTTGTCTTCAAGGTTCTTTCAGAAGCTGCTTCTCAATAATTCCTGACAGTGGATGAAAGTGGGATACACCAAACCTTCTCCTGTCTCACAGAGTCTGGTACACTTGCTCTTTTAAGGCTTGCCACCAACCTCACCCAGAAGTGATCTGATCAGGCTATGGCTGACTCTGTGGGTTTCAGTGCCTACGCATACATACATAAGTTCCCTGTTGGAATTTGTAACACAACACTGTTGGGACACACTTGAGGGACAACATGATTTCTATGCTCTCTTTAAAGAAGAAAACAGAAGTTTGTACTTGTGGAGGCCACAGCAAGGGACAAGGTGGTAAAAATATAAATAACTGAACTTCCATAGGTATACAGATAAATAAGCAAGATTCAAGTAGAGGAAGGGACCATCAAAGAACACTTCCTGGATGTCAGATGGGGTGAAAGAAAAGAGTGAGGAGGAGGATGGCTGTAATGAGTTTCTGAAAAAAGAAATCCCTGGTTCCAAACAGAAAACGCATGACCTGAAAAAAAGGGAGTCTTACCTTTCAAGGATGAAAGGGTGGCAGCACTTAAAGTCAACTCAGTTGAGGTGCTCTCGCACTGCCTCGAGTCTAAAAAATGAGTCAGCATGATGTTTGCAGGAAAATTCAAAGAAGGATGGGTGTCCTGCTTCCAGTCATGTTTTTTAATTAAAAAAAAGCTAGGTGAGCATGCTTCAGGTCTTGCTATAGCCACGTGTTTCTGCACAGTTAGGTGCAGGGTGTCGAAGGAGCATGTCTTTGAGTGAATTTGAATTTTTCTCTCTCCTGTCTCAGCCTGCACTTTTCTGCCTCTCTCAACACCTCAGTGCTTTACCCACCCCCAAATAAACTGCATCCGTCTCAAGCACTCGCTGAGAACAAAGGGGAAAAAGCGTACAAACAATATCAGCTTTAATTTTTCATTTCAGACGCAGTAATCTGCGAGAGAGTGACAGCTTCCTGGAATGTGCCTTTCTGTTTTGATATCTACCAATGAAACGGTAATGATATGCTCCCTCCATCTGGATCCAGTTGTCAGTCTGCGCCAGAGGTAGAAGTGTCAGATGTTATTATTGTTTTCCGTGTCTGATGTTTAGGTCTGGTCATAGATGAAGGAAGGTCACTTGGCATACCTCGCGAGCTCCTCTGTAATTATGGAGTCACTTGTTAAAGGTCATGTAACATGGCATCACAGGGCAACGCATCCTCGTGCTGCACAGAAAAAAAAAGTTATCAGAGCACCACATAGCAAAAACTTACCACAAAAGATCATGAGTGCTGCATTTTAACATGTTTCCCCAAAATGCCAAAAATGGTCTTTTGAGAAAGAAGTCATTTGGATGTCTACAGTCTGTATATTTGTTTCAATACATTTACTCCTTAAGGTAAGGATTTTTAGTTTCATATTTTTAAAATATTGAAAGAAATATGCATGCAGACACCTCCTAATAGAGCATCATAGAAACATGACTAATAAAACACTGATGACTTTTTTTTTTTGCATTGGTGTTGATGAAGCTTGCAAAATTATATTTTGGATGTCAATCTTTTTTTTTTTTTCTTCCAGAGTTTATCTTCCCATGAGAAGAAACACACAGCAGGGGGGCATATAGTGACAAGGCTGTCTGCCAGCCTACTAACTCCATGATTGTTTCCAGACAAGTGTAGTTGCCCCCTGGACAGCACGTCTCTCAGTTCTAGAGTAATGGCCAATTACCAGGAGGCAGTTTGTTGAAAGGATGTAGCCAGGAATTACATATGGCTTCAAACAGCCCTTAGATTCAAACATGTGCTCTCAAACAAACTACCTTCGTAGATGGAATACATTTGAAGGAAGCCAAACTGCCTTTTGAGCATCAAGTGACAGTTGAGAAATGCCTGAGTTATGACTGAAACGAGAGCTGGGATACTTTGTGTTTTATTTTAACACTAACCAGATAGTTTTCTAGGTTGGAATGGAAAGATGCTTGATGACATGTGCCGTGTTATTATTTCCATGCATTCAGCTTTTGTCTTTGTGTAGTCTGGGGTGTTGGAATTTGCTAGTTAAATGTGGCATTTGAATGTGAAACAATGTGGTTACACACTTCAAGGAAAGGATGCATTACTATTCATTCATCCATTACCCAGAGGTGTGTGTGTGTGTGTGTTTTTGATTTGACACAAATTTCACTTTTGCAAACAGTCATGTGGAAGTTGACGTGTAACTTGCACCTGCAGTCCCTTTTAAAAAGGCTCAACATAAGCAAAAATAAATAAATAATTTTCAGGACACCTACGGGGATTCAAAGCAGCTTCGTCTGCTGATGTGTCAGTACTGAAAGCCCAACATATCACCCAATACAGAACTGCTGCTTTTACAACCGTCCATTGTCAGGGGAAAAAAAAAGATATACGAAGCGGCAAAATTCTCCCTCATCCATTTACTCTGGTTAAGTGGTCACAGCCAGCACACCAAGTGTTTGCCAGATGTTTTATGCAACTTTTCATTTTTTTTTTTTTTTACCAATTTTTGGGAAACATTAAAAAAGTTCACATGAAAACTATGGGTAAAAGGCACTCTTTCCAAACAGTGCCTCTCACACACCTTAAACATGTAATGAAAGAGAATACAAACAGTTGTTAAAAATACATTGTGGTGTTATTTCAAGATGAAACTCACACAGATTTGTTTTGTTCTTTGTGGCACAGATTCAGCAAGGTACTGGAAACATTCCTCAGAGATTTTGGTTCATACTGACATGATAGCATCACGCAGCTGCTGCACATTTATCCGCTGCACATCCATGATGTGAATGTCCTGTAACTGTGGAGATGATGTGAGTGAAGTCATGCTCAAGAAAGCAGTGTGAGATGATTTTGGTTTTGTGACATGGCAGACTGTGCCATGGGTGGACTCTTATAAAGGGATGGATAACACGGTACTCAAGTAGGCTATGGCATTTGAACAATGCTTAGTTACTAAAGTGTGCCAAGAAAATATCCTTCAAACAATTAGACCACCAATCTAAACCACTGCTAAAAGAGAAGATGGACTCATACTTTTGTTGTTTTTATTAGCAGAACCCGAGTCTCACAAGATCAGGCAATGTTTCTTCCAGTCTTCTATTATTCAGTTTTGATGAGTATTGTAAACTGTAGTCTTAGTTTCCTTTTTTTACCTGATAGGAGTGGCACTCAGTATGGTTTTCTGTTGCTCTAGCAGAATGCTCTTCTGCATTCTTTGGCTCTAATGAGAGGTTATTTAAGTTACTATTGCCTTCCCATCTGTTAGAGGCAGTCTGGCCATTTTCCTTTCATCTCTGGCATCAACAAGGCATTTTCGTCCAGAGAACTGCCGCTCACTGGGTATTTTCTCTTTTTCGGACCATTCCCTGTAAACCTGTCAGGGTTCCATGTGGCTGCTCTGGTTGTGGTACTCACCTTCTCCGCCAGGGCAGCGTCTGGATACCTGTGCCTCCTTGGATCTCCCATCCTCTATCTACTCACCTGATACTCATCCTGGTTGATTGACCTGACACCATTTAAGGCCTCAGTGGAGTGATGCTCCTCGCTGGATCGTTGTACTGTTCTCAGTTAGTGTAGCCCAGCTGTCTGTTGTAATCTTCCTTGTGCTCTCTGGTTCTCTGGCTAATCGTTGTTTCTCCGTCTCCCCTACAGACCTCCCTGGACCCCAGCCTGCCTTTCCTGGAACCCTTTTGGATGAGCGAGAGTCTGAGTGAGGCACGGCGTGGATCTTTTGGACTGAGTGTGTTTCTTTCATGAGCGGAGTGAGCATGTCTGTTCCCCAGCCCTGGATCTGCCCCCTGGAATCCCTGGACCCCTCTTCCCCCTCTCACTGATCATATGTAAATAATCCACCCGGTGTTGTAAATAAACCCCGTTCTGTTTGCACAGTTCTGAGTCCTGCACTTGAGTCCTACCTAGTAATTGTGACAAAACCCTTGAGATCAGCAGTTTCTGAAATGTTCAGACGAGCCCGTCTGGCACCAACAGCCATGCCATGTTCAAAGTCACTTAAATTACCTTTCTTCTCAATTCTGATGTCGAGTTTGAACTTCAGCAGGTGGTCTTGACGATGTTTACATGTCTAAATGCATTTATTTGCTGCCATGTGATTGGCTGATTAGATATTTGCACTAACAAGCAATTGAACAGGTGTACATGATAAATTAGTCAGTGAGTGTATGATTTCGTAATTATTTATAACAGCTGTGAGATTAAATAAAAATCATTAAAATGTGAAACTACACACATTCATAGTAAAGTCACAGTAAAATCGGTAGAACTAATGTTAACAAATTAAAAAAGGGTCTACATTGAGAAAGCCCCTAGTAATCACATTCTGCAATACTTTAGTTTTAATATAGATATATTATAAATATATATTAGCAATTCAAATGTTGCAAATACCCACACATAAAATACCTGAAAAGCTGTTAGTCTTTTAAACTCCTGGGTTGAAAAACAATCATCGTGTCAGACTGAACATCAAACTCTTTGACCTTTAACCTGGTCATCATACCAACGTGTGCGTTTAGAGTTTGAATTAAAACGCTGCGCTCATGTGTCAGCTTGCCATAGCCATAGCTGCTTTTTCTTAGGACTGATATAGTGCAGGTGGACACGTGATCGGCTGGCCGCCAGATACTGACCCGTCAATCAATATTTTTTGCAATTCTGAATTTTATTTAAAAACAAAACAAAACAGTAATATCAAAAGGTACATAAAAACATATAACAAACCAGACTAAATTGATATTCTTACAAATAAATCCATGTACATTACTAGATTGATTTCAAAATTTTATGTCTTATCAAATCTGAACCTTTTAAATGCTTTAAACCAAGGTTTCGGACTGCAAGGCAGACTTTCTCATAGATGCAATCACTGGAACTGCAGTAAGCTAGCAATTTCAACATCTGAGTAACAAGTAATGGTTACATTCATATGGCTGTGGCAAACCTCAAAATATTTTTCCATATTCTAGATGGAGCGTTTCCACATTTATATCATCTGCAATTTTTGTCTACAGCCTTACTTGTGTGATATTTTTTTTTTATGTATTTATTTTTTTTACCACAAATTTGGACAAATTAGGATCTTCCTTTAATCTCTTGATTAGGTGCTGTTGTGATAGTGGATACCCGTGGAGGATGAAGATTGATTGACTCCTCTGATTCAGTTGTGAGAATCCAAACAGTCCCATTTCCTATGGTGATGTCACAATGTTGAAACCAGGTGCAGAGGCCACTGAGTACATCAGAGAGGCCCACCGTAATTCAGCGCACACTTTACAGCTAGTCAGTACGCCTCAATATGATCCTTTAGTGTTTCTTAATAGTGTTAAGCTAAATTCCTTGAGATCATATGTTTCAAATTCAGACTGCTCTTATTTCAATCATCTTAATTGTCACTGCACCTTTCATTCAGGATTTTGGTTCCTCTGTTTATGAAAATAATATGCTGCCAAGTGTTGTTCAAAATGTTGAAATAAGCACTGGGGCCTAGGGGTGAACTTAAACCTTCATCTTCACATGCATGTGTTGCTATGGTCTTTTGATGATTTTCCACAGCTATTGCCACATCCCTACAGGAACTGAGAAAATAAAAACATCAGCTAATACTGCCAGCATCCTGTTTTTCTGACTCCAATGTGCTTAAATCCTGTTTCTGAGACCGGGGTTGTTGTTTTTGTATCAAATATAAATTACACACAACCACATAAGCACTCTAAAAGCATCTATCAATGTGTAATGAATTTCTGGCAAAAATGACTCGGTTTGAACCTAAAAATAATTGCAAAATAAAATCTATAATCCTCGATCAACATTAAAACCCCATTCATTAGGTTACCTCTAATCTTCATAAACATTTTTCTGCATTTGACTATACAGAATTTGCAAACAAGTTGCAAGTTTTGAGTTTGCATTTGTTGTCAGTTTGCAATTATTGATTGCTCATCTTTGAGCAACTTACGATTGCATGCAGGTAAACAGTCTCCCTGGAAAGAGCAAAAGAGGAAAAACGTCTGGCAAAATGCAATTTTAAAAGCATAGACTATCATCTGACAATGATTTGGCTTTTTTCATTAGCTTTTTAAAGTGTATCTACATCCATAAACGATGACCTGTGCACAGAACGGGAAGTTTTTGCTCAGATGTCTGCTGGCTTCACCAGAAGTCATAATATTGGCTGTTGTCCCCAGAGGCTAAGTCATCAGACTATAGCTGATGGGTTCCCAGATTGGGTGACAGTCTGGAAACCCATCTGGCAGTTGGAACACTTTAAAGTCATTGTGGCACAGTACCCTGCTGGTTAAATGATTGTAAAAAGGATGACAGTTCAAGCATGGGTACACATTGTTGTGAGGAGTATCAATTGTTGCTACAAAGGGCCATTTTCAGAATTTTGTTGTGTTTGCTTCTAACACCAGCTATGTAATGTAGAAATCCAACCTTACATGAATTCAATTCAAATTTATTTTTATAGTGTCAACTCACAAAAGTCACCTTTATATTTTAAGCTAAAGACCATAGAAAGCCCCATATGATCAGACAAACCCCTATGAGCAGGCACTTGGAGACTGGAGGCAGGAAAAACTCCCTTTTAACAGGAAGAAACCTCCAGCTGAAGGCACCTACTGTGACTGGTTGTGGGTGAGGGGAAGAAGACAAGGCACAAGACATTCTGTAGAAGGGAGCCAGAGGGAAGGAAAAATCCTGTTACCATTTATGACAATAATCTATTTAGCCAAAGGTCTAAGGAGCTTGGAAAGAAAAGTGTCTGGACCCACCCTATCATGTGATTACCTGAGGTCAAACGGCCCAGGATGTGAGTGGGCGTCAAGGCGTCTGGGAAGGGATCTCAAAACTGGATTATAGATAGCAGACAGTTGGTGTCGTAAACTACCTCCTCTGTTCAAAGATGGTCGTTCACAGTGGACATAAATGGCTTCTTTCACTCCTTGTTCAA